>BMAW01019223.1:63707-83973 GCA_019974015.1 Nephila pilipes
CATCAATTTGATAAGTGATCCCAAAAATAGGGGGAATAGAAGTAGAAATTCACAACAGAGAAATTCTTGAAATAAAGTTAGTAATTTTTTGAATTCTCCTTATTTTTACAATAATATATTCGGAAGAAGTTTTTGGAATGGAGGCAAATTGCTGGTTAAAAATTGTTTACAAAAAATTATTAATATAAAACGAGACATAATTCTCCTTTTCTAACTGATTCCTAAAATAAAAGAAAATTTTAAATAAAAGTTGGTATTAAGTTATGCTCATAATTCCCGAATTGTTTATCTTTTATTCTTTCAACGAAAACCCAAAATATTATAAGAAGTTTCTGAAATCACTATAAGTTGTTCAGCGATCCCAAAAAGACGGGTGAATAAAAATAGAAATTCGATACAGAAAGAAAAAGAGAATGCATTAAATAAAGTAAATATTTTTTTTTAAAAAATGCCCCTTATTTTTATAATAATAGTAAGTAGAAGTTAGTGCATTGATGGCAAATTTCTGATTAAAAATCGTCTGCAATAAATTATTAATATCAAAACACGAATTCTCGTTTTCTATTCGATTCCTAAAAGAAAAGAAAATTTTAAATAAAAATTCACATTAAATTAGGCTTATAATTCCCTAATTTTCTCTCTCTTTCTTTCTTACACTTTCGATGAAAACACAAACTATCACAAGAGCTTTCTGAAATCGCAACAATTTGTTAAGTGATCCCAGAAAGAGGGAAAAAAAATCCAAAGCAAATGTTCATTAAAGAATACCACAGAGTCGATGAGCCGCATTACAAATGGAAATTACACCTGCTCGACAAGATCTGAGGAAACAACCAGGTCAAAGAAACAAATGAGGCCCAATTGTAAATAATCGGAGTAAAGAGCATGAAATGATGGCGAACTCTTCTCTCTTGTAGCGTCATATTTGTAGCTTGGAGGTATCGCATTAGTCAAAGACTATTATTACATCTTATATCATTTAGATGAAAAATGATACAAGCTGGCGAAAGTCGGGTTACCATTCGTAATAACTGAGTGCTTTCTGTTGGGTTTGCGTTCACTTTTTTAGAGTGTTTTCATTATATTTTATAGGCATTAACTCGTGTGGCTAATAATCGAGAATGTCTGTCGTCTTTTGGCGATGACTTTTTAGAGGGTTTTTTTGCTTAGAAAAAAAGCTTTTTAAATTTTCCGATCCCAGCACGAATTAAGAATGGTTCTTTTTTTCAGCGTTACGTTGTGTACGATGAATCATGATGACGCTTAAAATTTCAGGAATGCTCAACTGATATTAAATCATGCTGAGATGAAAAAAAAAAAAAAAAACAGAGAAAGGCAAAGAGTGTATAACAATTTGATTAATGAATCAAAACAATCGCATTGTTGTTTCAGATAAGAGAACTGTAGTTGCGTGACGATTTTCTGTACAAATAAAAATTACGGAAATTAGATTGTATTTAAGAAGCGGATATTTTTTTAATAGAGGAAGTCCTTGGTATTAATCATAAGGATCATCCAATCTACAAAAAGAGGTTGGGCCAGTTTTCTTTTATTTATCCTGCCACCATTAATTCTCGCGAAGTTCGAGACTCTTACGAAATAATGTAGTAGCAATAAACTTAGGACTATCTCAGCTCGAACAAATAATTCATACGAAAAACGTTTAAGTGTTACCTTCTTCGATAAGATGTATTATCGAACTCATAATTACTTGAATAATTATATTTGATTTAAAGGGGGGGATTTAATTGATTTTAGTTTGTTCATTGTTTCGAGAAAATATTTTTAATAAAATAAAACGTTATTTATAATGAGTTCAAACACAAATTTAATAATATGGTAGCATTAAATAATTTATGATGACTAAAGATTATTTTTTCTTAATATGGCAATAATAGTATTTTATTAATGAACTGGTTTTTATGGAAATTAATTTTTAAAATTCGAAAAATCGCTTCATCTGATCTACACCAGAAATAATATTCTAAATCCACCATTTTTCATGTAACAAGGCAGTGTTTTTTTCCTTAAATTATAACGAGTTCTCACGCACATTTCGCTTTAACTAACCTCTGGGGCTACTTTATTACGATGTGTGTTATGAGAACCTTGCCTCGTGAAAAAAACCGTTATATATGATATATATAAAAAGCCCTTAAAATTTTTTAAAAAGTACTTTTTAAATATTTGATATATATGAAACTTACTATATAAAAAGTGTAGTGAATATGATTGCGGGGAGAGATAGAGGAAATGGAGAAATTCATAGGAGCACTATATTGGTTCGAGGAACTGTGGGGAGATATTACTAAGCGTATATATATGGCTCACTCTATCGAAGGCTACTTGAATCGGATCCGGTGATTTGAAGCCTACTGTTTAGAGTTACTCATGGAAAAAGTAAAAATCTTCTTTATAATATTTGATTAAGAAAGCGATATATTAACCCCTCCACGTCATTAATTTCTTTTTATACTGCTTTTTGATTTGAGGTTAAAGTTTTTTGGCTCATTATTTCTGAGTAACTATGTTTCTTAATCGCAAGGAATCAATTCATTACAAAATTACAAGCAACAAAAGGCATTTTGTTGTTAATATTCAGTGATAGTGGGTCAATGGTGCTAGAGACAAATCTGGCTAAGCTACGCTAAACATTTGTTTAAAATATCCCAAGTTTTTTTTAAAAAAAAAAACGCATTAAAATAAAATGATAAAAATTAATACATAAGATTTAGAAAAAAAAATGTAAAATTATAGGATTTAAATCTTAACTATGCTGTAAAGGGCCAACTTTAATTTAAAATGGCAAATAAATTTCGGAAGGATGGGATTCTCCCACCAAGTCAGATAAGTTTAAATCATTTGAATTAAAAAATATAAGACGACGATTATGAAATACCGCGCATAACTTTGTTGTAAAAAAAAAATGAACAACATTTTTTTTTTTTTTTTTTTTTTGTAAAATTAAAGAAATTAAACACTGTTCCAAAATTAACAATACAGCATTTTAAATAACTTGCTGATTATTAGTAATTTTAGGCTACCTCTACTACCTCAATATCGTAAATTATGTTATTTTAAAATGTGAATTGATATATTTAATTACAAGAATAAAATACTCTACACGAGAAACAATACATCTATTTATGGTTAAAGAGAAAAGGAAATATTTTTTAAGACTATCATAACCGACATTTTTTTGGGGGAAAAAATGTTTCAACAACTGATAGAAAAAAATTCATTAATTTACATATAAATCCATAATTTAGATTAAAATCAAACAATTTATTGGGAACGAGACTAAAAAATCAGTAAATTATCGTCTGAAGCATTTCTATCTCTTACAGGTGGAATGACATTAACAAAAAATTAGTTCTTAAATAATATAAAACATGCCTCTAACACTGTTCAAGATTAAAAAAAGATAACTTCGTATTTAATTACGGAATCATTTACATACAATTTGTTCGTTTACGATTAGCTTGCGAAGGAGTACGCGTGTTGTCATTGACCTCCTAGCATTGTGTCTTCAAACAAAAGAAATGAAAAAGCACGTGTTACCGGTTTGAATGAGAACTAGTCAATGTTTTGATTGCAAATTAAAAGAATAAGTTGGGAGTTTCCTAAAATTTAGCCAACAAAAATAAATTATCGCGATTATCTTAGACCAGTAAGACCAAGCCTATGGTAGTAAGTAAATCAAATGGTATCAGATTGGGTGTCATGTGTTTTAGTTTTACATTTATGACACTTCAGTTGTACAACTGCAGTTAGATGATAAAGAAGATATCTGTCTTATGGCACAGCACTCTCCCGGTAATTCAGCAGATATCGGCCGGATTACCGAAGATTACTGGAAAATAATTAATAAAAACGCATTTTTAGCTTATTATTACCCTTTGGTAAAAAGTAAATAATTTGCTGTATCAATCTTATTTCTCCTATTTAAAACTGTTCAAGTACTGATATAATTTTGTCCAGTTGTAAAAATTTAAAAAGTAAAGGTCATTTAAAAATAATTAAGATTCCATGAGAATAAATTCTGCACCTTTTTTGGGGGGTGAGGGTGCATTTTTTTAAGTATACACCCCCTCTTCATCAGCAAACACTGAACCAGAGGCACTCTTTGAGAGATAGCAAAGACTTTTCTATTATTTTCTTGGGAATTGGTTTAGTTGAAATCCGAAAAAAAATCTTGGGGGAGGTATGCCTCTTTGCAACCCCGGTACACACACACATATATATATATATACATACATGACACTGCTTATACATGTGTGTGGGTGTGGGTGTAAATAATTATTAATGTTAACTAGACAATGTATATAAAAGAAAAATAATAACAAGAAAATGAAAGAAACATTGAGTGATTGATTGATTTTATTGATTGATTAAAGTAACACGAGAGCTATTGGTGACGGACCTCGTAATTTTGAACCTCGGTCAAATATCAAAGACGACACCTGAGCTGTCATCTCATTCTCCAAAATTCCACATCACACCAAAGGGAGGATTTGAGGCCTCGATAAGATTTAAAGTGTATCAGTCCTCTTACACGGTTGATATTTAGTCGTATCAAAGCTCGAATCCACGAATCGACCAAAACCGCCGGCCACGAGTTCGTGACCATAACCGCTAGGTTACCGCGGCCACATAAAAAAAAAAAAAAGAAGGGAAATTAAAAGGGGAACATACAACTGGAAATAATTAGAACCAAAATTAATTCTAAATAAATTAGAAATAATTAGAACTAAAAATATATATGAATTCTAACTCTTTATATGTATATATAATTGTATAAAATTTAATACAGTACACGCATATAAAGTAACAAACATACGAAATAACTAAAACTACATAAAACGAACTATTTTGTATTGATAGCCGGTATTATTCCATTAAGGTAGAAGGCATGAAGTAATTTTCCAAGTAAAAATTTTATTGTGTCAAAACGCAAGATTATTATCCGGGTCGAAATATCGGATTATAGACAGAATACTCTAATTATTTTCTAAATTTCTACAACAATTTGCATGAAAATTTTGAAGCCATTTGCATTTAATATATAACACATCGATCAATAACTCCCGAGTCTAACATTGAAAACAACATTTTTTTTGCAAATTTTTTTTTTATTCATCAACATAACACCTTTTGTTAATCACCTTTTAGGGTGATACAATCGTTCCAACGCTTTTCCAAATCTTCCCCCAAAACCTTTTTTTTTTTTTCCCAAGAAATTTTTTTGCTGCTGCGAGTAAATAGCGATAAACAGCTTTCTGAATCATCGACTCGTTGCTGTTTTTGTTCCATCGAAAGCAATCGCGGCACCCACTTGGAAAAAACCTTTTTCACTTCACTTCAAAAAACCTTTTTCCAGGTCCGATCGACTTAAAATTTTGACACGTTTCAAGCAAAGGTTAGTACTCTAGAAAGACCTGGTTACTGGTTTACTACGAGCGCCATCTCTGGGTTAGTCTCGGGAGTTATTGATCGATGTGTTAACAGCCGTTATTTTTTTTGCCGTAATGATCAAATATCTATAAATGTCAGGTTTGATATTAGTTTTATTTCATCATTTTTCATGATTTTATTCTATTCTATAGATTCTACTTACTATTCTCATATTTATTCTAAAGCGTTTTTGAGGTTCAAAATCACGAGGTCCGTCAACAATAGCCCCCTGTGTTGCATCTAGTGCGACGTTAATAAAACCAAACCAAACCAATCTAAAGTGTTAGCGCAAATAGGTATGAACTGAAGCGAAGAGTATCTTCTAAATTCTTTTGTGGCCGCTGTAGCCTAGAGATTATGGTCTTTGACTCGCCGCCGGAGGTTTTCGTCGAGTCGTGGGTTCGAGCCTTGATGCCACAAAAGACCTGCCGTGTTTCCGGGGCAGATGCGCGTTAAATCTGTCGAGGCTCAAATTCCTCCCTTGGCGTGGAATGATAGTAAGGAGAGGGAGGTTCCAGTTCAGGTGTCGTCCTCGTCACTTGACCGAGGTTTAAAATGACGAAATCCGTCACCTATAGCCCTCGGGTTGCTTCTAGTGCTATGTGAATAAAACAAATCATTCAATCCAAATTCTTATAAGCTTTTACGCAATGAAGTAGGGAGGATATTGATTCATTGTTTATTGACGTCACACTTAGAAGCAAGAAGAGTATAAGTGGCGACTGTAGATCGTAATTTTATAAACTAATAATTTAACGGCCAAGTGAAGATCCATTAAGACCAAGTAAATTGGCATTCCACTCTCTAAACTTCCACATCATGCAACAACCTTACAACACGATGAGATTTATTGAGAGTTCAGTCCAAAACTGCCCCAATTTTAATTTACTCGAGCGCAATATTTAGAAACAGAACTCGGCCAAGAGATTAATGATCTCAGTCACTATGATATCTTCCACACCGACCCAACGTGAGGACTTTTATCCTCGACTGATTTAACATCCATTAGCTCCTCTACATGACAGTTTCTCAATGGCATTAGAACTCAAAATTACTCAAATAGACTCAAAAATTACACGACTGACTTCTGTGAAAATTTCACATTTTGTTCTTATTAGTACAAAGAGTGTTTTAGGGAGTAGTTTAAATGAAATCCATGTGGTAGAGCTGTTGTTTTTACGATTAAAGTACAGTTTCAGGAACACGCCAAATTTAGCGGGTTTTGAGTTCGGTAGCGATTTCATTCCGTCGACTGATATCGCTGAAAGTTTCACAATTTGTTCTTAATAGTGCCTAACATAGAGTTAATTTGAGTGAAATCCAATAAATTGCGTAGTGAAAGGTTAATATCGGGTGCAAGTTAGCAATCAGCAATAAATCTGGCAACTTTTAAAATAGATCGCTCAAACTATCCTTACGTATTGTATGACGTCAAATATGGGTAAAATACCGAAACCAAACAAATTGTAACATTGATAATTGTTACATTTATCGTATTCAAATAACAATTTTATGATTCCAGTCATTTATAGAATTATTTAATAAGATTTTTTACTGTAAAATTATTGAAATATAAGTAATATTTATGATGACAAATGTATACATTGTAAAAAGACAAATAATAATAATAATAAAAATTAGTATTATCATTGCGTGTTTCAATATTCTATAGGCATTTATTTTTATTCCCATTAATTTAAAAAAGGCATTTTGTCCCAAGACACTGAATATAAAAAGTTAATGGTAGAAATAAAACAAAACTGAATTCTCAAGTGCAGCCAAATAGTTTAACAAAATGAAGAAGAAGGAAAAGCAATATCAAAAACGAAACAGCAATGAAATAAGGAAAAAGAAAATTATCACTTTTTATTCAGTTCATGTTTTATTAGTTCAAGAAATGTGAATTAATATTGAACTTCAGTTGCATTTATTTCTAGTAATTATTTCTTCTTTTTCCACTAGTAAAGCGTAAAATATGTTTATCCTTAATAGCCAATACGTGTATCATGTCTTTGTATTTATCAATTTCAAATATTTAATGACTGAGAAAAGACTTAAATTGCATTCTCATAAGTTAGCGTGATTTAAAACAAAGTTTTAAAATTAATTAATTCGAATCCTGTTTCCATAAAGTTGATTGCTTTAAAAGATATGCAACAGTCCTCTTCAACAACATCGCAAGAAGCTAAAACGCGTTAATAAGTAGCCCGAGAGAAACGTCTCTTTTACTCTGGTTGGTTAATGCACAACAAAAAGTGACCAGTCAACTTTTTCAGAGTCCAATGGACTAAGGTTCGATACAGCCTCTGGCACCCGAGGTCAACTCTCCCCCTCTACGGGATCGAAAACACTCAACGTCGATGTGGTGACCCAAGACTTGAACACCAGATGGCAGCACAGCCTAGAACTACTGGTTACGTATTCCCCCGACTCAAAACATTTGCCTCTGTCAGTCTAACTAAGTCATACGCACATAAATCACAACTAGTGACATTTCGGCTTTGGCGCAGGAGTCGATATGATCCACTACTCGACTAGAGGCAACCGATGTCGTCTAATGGAAACTGTTCGACGCAAAACTCAATATAACAGGGAGGTGATGGATATCAATTGCAACAATGGCTGGAAAAGTGACCTTCTGTACAAATATCATTCAGGGTGTTTCTCTTCGTATCATCACGATGATACTGGAGGGGGAGTATGCAGTGACTCTCCTCAACAACAACGTCAGAAGCTAAAATGCCTCAGTAACTGGCCCGAGAAAGGTGCCTCTTTTTTTCTGATTGGTTAAGGCGCAACAAAAAACGACTCCGGTCAACTTTTCTTCGGACCTTCTGGACCAGGGTTCGAAACTCCGCTGGCCTACCGAGGACAGCTACTCTCCCTCTCCTGGAGGGTGAAAATATCAGACATGGAAGATCGTAACCTACTTTTTGATAAAGTCAAAACGCAATCAAATTCAGGACTTCAAACTGATGTCTATATTCGTGACACTGATTATGCAAGCAGGATAAAAAAATTTAAACAAAATTGACCTTTTAACGTATGGGGACATTTAAAACAAATTTATATTGCGTGACACCTGTATTAATAAAAGATAAGAATATTGTTCAAAAACTGCTTTTATTCTTTTTGACTTCAAGCATTTTTCCTTATCGGAACTCCAAGCAAAAACTCAAATCTATAAAACGTTTTATATTCAATTAAATTTTGCAACATGTCAAACTAAAAAAAACTGATTAAAAACATTAAAACGAATATTTAAAAAATATTGTTACATACGATCCATAAACGGACATCAAAATGCGGCAAAAGAATTCTAAAAATATCTTATTTCTTTACAAGAAATTATAGCCTGACTGTAACACGAAGGGGTATCATAAAACTTTATTTATTGCTAAGAAATAACCGACTTATCTGTATTATATTTATTCTGCATATTACTTGATCTTAGTAAGTTACGTTGAAAATTACAGCTATTCATGTTGGTCTGTTTGTTTTAAATAACCCACAGAACGGAGAAGGTAGAATTCAATCTGCTGAGTGAGTTCAACAATGAAGACCGTTAAAAGGTCAAAAAATACTGGAAGAAATATATATAACTGCGAATGGTGACTATATAAAAAGAAGTCTTAGGAATGACAAATAAAAATTTAATTTCTCTCACGATTAATTTTAGTAATAATTAAAACTTTACGATGCTTAGGATTACTTCAATCTGCGACTACCTGAAATTATAAAAATCAATATGAATAGCTGTAATTTACAACATCAAAATGAATAGCTGTAATTTACAACATCAAAATGAATAAGCTGTAATGACCATAAGCAATTAATATGTAAAATAAATTTTATCCAGGTATCTTGGTTATTTCTTAGTAACAGTTAAAACTCGACGATACCTATCGTAAAAACCATTTTATACTCCAGTGTAAGTTAAAATAAAAATAAAAAAAAAAAAAAAAATGCCATATAACCTTCAAATGAAAAAATAAAATAGGTCAATAATACTAGTAATGGATCAATATATTGTAGAGTTGCCGATCCGCTGCTTCGAATGGTCACGAATACAATGCATGTACAAAGTTACAAAGTATGTTCAGAAATATTGAAGAAATTACAAACTCTTAGATACTATTAATGTCAAATCTGTCAATATTGAAAGCCTATAATAAATAGAGAAAACAAAATGTTTGTTCTCTATATAGAGCTTGTAGAAGAAGAAAAATAATTTCAAGTGACCTTGAGACAATAATATTGACAAGTATGAAGTGCATCAATACCGCGAAAGCTAAAGTACTTACACAGAAAAAATACTGCAAAAAAGTAAAACTAACAGTTTCTTTCTATATCAAGGTTTTGAGTTATTTATAAAAATACTGTTGGAATAAAAAGATATTTGTGGGATGGAATTTAATAAAAGTGAAGATTTTTTTTTTTTTCGAAAATTCTGTAATTTCTACGAATTTTATGTGTACCTGAAATAATTCATTGAACTGAAAGCTATAATCATGATTTTTTTCATTCTTCTTCGTTAAACATACGTAAAGTTTTACAAATAATAGACATATTTATAAATTTACAGGCCTTCAAAAATCATTTGCCAAATGTTCAATTCATATATACTACAATTCCTGGGTTTATCAAACGCATCCTAAATGAATTTAATTTCGAAGGAACGTAAAAGCCTAAAGAAATCGTAATTTCCAAAGAATTCTAATTAAACACCATTCCAACAAAAGAAACATCGCTGAAAGAAAATGATATGCTAAACGAATAAAGTAGCATTAAAATTAGCGCATTTCAATCAAAGATTACTCGTTCAACAAACGTAAAATTTTAAATCCGAATGACATATTTAGAAATTCACAGGCCTTCAATCTACTTGTGCCGAATGTGCAATTCATATTCAACAATTCCCGGGTTAATTAAGGATGAATTTCATTTCGAAGGATCGCAAAATCCGAAGAAATCGCAATTTCCAAAGAATTCTAATTGAACACGATTCCAACAAAAGAAACATCGCAGGAAGAAAATGGTATGCTGGAGGAATCAAGTACCATTAAGATCAGCACATTCCAATCAACGATTACTGGCTAATAGTCCTCGAATGCTTTACAATTACAAGGAGGAACATAAAATGCCGACGACATTTCCTACGTGAAACGAATTTTCCAAGAAAAAAGTCATAATATAGTCATTAACACACACCTTTGTATCGAAAGTCCATCATGCTTAGATAGAGTCAAATTGATCAGATTGAAAGCTAATGAAAAATTAAAATTCATCATCCCTCTAGCGGGGAGATTGATCACCAGTTTGTCATATCTTATTCAAAAGATAGCATAAGGCCCTTTATCTTTACTCAATGACAGTCATTAAAAGATAGTCTGAACTTGGGACAGAAATTTATAACTCTAATTGCTACTTTCTACATCCCTATCGGGTTTTAGCCTCATCTCGCCTACGCAAATTGTTGTAAAAGATCTTGCGATTTCTATTAAATTAATGTAATGGGAGTTGATCTCTCTCTCTCGCTTTCTTCTTTTTTATCAGTATTTTGTAAAATGGAAACGCGTTCTAAGTGAAATTGAATACTGGGAACATTAAGGATGACAAACAGAGTAATAAAATAATTTTGAGCGTGTAATCAATTACCTACGTGCTGAAGCGGTATCTGATTATATGCAAATGAAGTACACTGCAGCTCAATTACTTTGCTCGGACATTGATTACTTTTCGCATTAACTATTTAGGGCAAAAGGAGGAAGAAGGCTGAATCCTCTTCGAAGACCATGACGAAAATTGTCATTATTTGATCAAAACGGGGATCATCAGGTAGCGAAATCGACGATTAAAATAAATGATTGAAATTTTGAATCACGGAAACAATGAGCTATTCTGGTTGGGTCAGAATTCAAACTGAAGATCTTTATAGATGTCAATGGCCACGATTACATGTAATGTGATTTGCTGCTCTTCATTTCACGTTTTGTAATGCACTAGACGACCTACGAAGGAGTATTACAAAGTTTTAATTATTATTGAGAAATAACCGAAATATCCGGGTAAAATTAGTTCTGCATATTAATTGATCCTTATGCACATAATGTTATAAATTACAGGTATTCATACTGAAATTTTTTAGTCTCAGAAAGCCGTAGATGGAAGTAACCCGCAGTGTTGTAAAGTTTTAATTATTACCCCGAAGCGTATCGTAAAGTTTTAGTTATGATAAAAAAAATAATTGAGTTAGACACTTTATTATTATTTTTAATATTATTCTTCCGACTTCCCTACATAGTCACTGTACACAGTTATACATTTCTTACGGCGTTTCTTGGCCTTTTGAAGACCGTCATTGTAGAACTCAACAAACTGAAAACTTATCGGATTTTTGTTGAGGATTATTTTAATATACGGCTTCCTTAAGCCAAACAAATTAGTATTAATAGCTGTAATTTAAAACATTAGGTACACAAGAATCAATTAATTTGCAGAATAAATTTCACTAAGATAAATATTAATATCTCGTTTATTTCATTATAATAATTAAGACTTTACAATGTACCCTTCAACATATATATTCAACAATTCCCTCGATTGCAGACCTGTAGAGATAATCCCTACATGACGGTTTGGCTTCTGCTAAAGTCCCTGAAAGATTCTTTCATCCTATACCATGTGTGATTAATACATGACCTAAAGAAATCCCTCCATATAAATTTAGATCCCAGGAAAAATTATCTTTCTTTCGCTTTGGCCATAAAGGCCGACACTACCCTGATGATCATCTCAAACTATATGTAAAATAACCTCTTTCTTATTAAAAATAATAAATAGACTTTAGTTAAAATTGATGTGGTTACTGCAGCTATGGCTTCTGGTATCCTTGCTACTCATCCTTTGAAGAATATAATTAATTTGTCGTCTTATAACAGCCATGAATTCGAAATGTCCCATTTTTACACGTCCATTAAATTTAGTATATATATATGTATATATATATAATTTGCAAAAATATTAATTACATTTTTTCCGTTATTCTAAATGTTGCTATTCTATCACTTTGATTTCTTTTAAATTGTTTGGTTCTTTAATAGTTTGTTTTGAATTTTTCGTTTTTAGGTTTTAAATTTTATTTTGATTAATTATTTAAGTAAATTTCACCCGATTTGCATAAATATTAATTTGTTTTTTTTAGTGATTTCCTTAAATATTTAGTCTCTTTCTATTATTAGTTTTGCTTTAGAGAGTTGGATGTTCTTAGATTGTTGTGTGTTGTGACGTGTGTGTACTATTTGTGTTTTGTTCATATATATATATATATATATATATATATATATATATATATATACACAAGTAGGATACTTTTTACGGCAATTTAACATTAAATTCTGGGATGGCCAGGCTTTCTGGACACCTCTCTTGGCTACACCACTGAATAGTTTATCTTTTGTAAGGAATTTTCCTTCTCCCACCCCTTTAACTATATTAATGTGATCTTTTTACTATGTATTTTTCACTAGATGGCGCTGAGCCAAGTTATATTTATATACAAATGCATCCGAAGTTGCTCGTTCAATCATAATGTAATCTTTTTTTTTTCTGTTACACTTTTCACTAGTTTTATGATCTCCGTATACACAAATGTTTCCACAAAGATAACGAATGTAAGTCATGTGCACTTTTTTCTTGGCTCCTGTGTAGTAAAAGAGAGCCAATTTTCTGTTAAGGTTTCGAGACTTAATTGTTATATCCAAGTTATTAATTGCAAATTCTTAAGAAAGGGAAACCATCATTTTAAAAGTGAAAGAATTTCAAAGTCTAAAATCCTTACGAAAATTCAGATATAAAAAAAAAGTATCGAAGCAAAACCCAATTTTTCCTTCTCACGCAATTTTTATGTATCATCCAAAGGGTAAAAGTTTTTTTTTTTTTTTTCATACGTTTCCTCCATTTAGTTTTATGGAACTTTAAACTCATTTTTGAAAGCTAAATGTTGTGGAACACAGCGCAAAGAACTCTCTAAACGATAGAACTGAAGTAACAGATAAAATGCCATCAATCGAGAAAATGTTGCATGAGCGAAGGTAGTAAACTTCGGGGAGGCGACTTGTTTGGGTAATCAACGCAAAAGATGGATAAACCGAAAATGCTTTTTTCAGCTATAAAGTGGCTCCCAAAATTGAGTATACACCTTCCTTTTTCGACATTAAAAGTATAAAAAAGTAATACTGAATATTTATATAAAATTAATATATATCTAAGTGATAAAATGCATTTTTTAAGAAATGTACTAGACGAGGAAACAAGTATGAAACTCTTTAATAAATTAATTACACAATTTTTAAGCAGAAAGTACAGCATATTAAGTCACAAAACCGAGTGTCCATCTGACATAACTTTTAAATGAAAACTAAAAAAAACACCTCATGTTTGGTTGCACGCCCTTTCGAATTAATGACGGCTTTCAGACGGTGTGGCATCGATTTAACCAGATTTTGGGTTGTTTCACTTGTGATTTAAATTCTTCTCATGACTGATTCTCCTAAAACAGTTTTTAAATTGTTTTTGTTCGTGATATGGTGCTTTTCGACCGATGTCTCCAACCGTGACCATAAATTTTCAATAATATTGAGATTAAGTGATTGTGGTGAAGTGTACAACTACGTTCTACAGTTGTACAACATCCACAATTGAACAATTTTAGCTGTATGCTTAGGATCATTATCGTGAGGAAAAATGAAGCTCGATCCGAAGCCCAAATGTCCAGGACTTGGCATTAAATTACACTATCCTCGTAAATAGTTCCAATCGCGTTAAATACCTGAAACGGTGCGTTTTCTTTCGCGAGAAGAAACCGGATTGTGCACTTCCAATCGCGGTTAGTAGGATTCGGAAAAAAAAATGGAGACACTCGTTTCAACTCAGCATTACAACAAGAGTTTTCAATCGACTGAGACGAACAAGCATTCATCCTACTCCCAAGATTTTTCAGTAATTTATTAATTTATTTATTTTGAAAAAGAGATTCTCTTTGAGCGTCTGATGCTCTTACTTTTTGGACAACCTTCTTAGGTTTGGCGATAGTGCTGGAAGTTTTATTCACTTTGACGGGTGTGTTTATTTTTGTGCATCGTGTTCATTTGTTAATGAAACAAAGCCCACGCTTACAACGTTATTTATTTATGTCCTGTAATCACCGATGTTATTGTGTAAGAAAACCAATAAAAATTCTATTTATTCATTGAAAATTAATCCTCGATATTATTGTGTAAAATAACCAATAAAAATTCTATTTATTCATTCATTAAAAATTAATCCTATTAATCATTGATATTATTGTGTAAGAAAACCAATACAAAAATTCTATTTATTCATTTAAAATTAATCCTATTAATTATTGATATTTTTTTTGTAAGAAAACCGATAAAAATTCTATTTATTCATTAAAAATTAATCCTGATAATGCTCGATATTATTTATTACATAAAAAAACAAATAAAAATTCTATTTATTCATTGAAAATTAATGCTGATAATTTGTTAGGTTATTCAAATGAATTGGTTGGTAAGATAATAAAACAAGAATTATCGACATTTTTTCTTAACAAGAGAAAAAGAATGTGACAAATTACATTAGATGACTGAATCGTTAAAAAAATTAATTTGAGAAGACCCTGAGGATACAAAAATGAGCTTTATATTTATTTGTACATGTTCAAGCGTTATGTAACATATTATATTATGCAAATTAACTCCGAATTTTTTTTAAATTAAAGTAGAGAGAGAGAGAGCATTCCTTTTTGATAACGTGTTTCCCTTATTTACTACGTGTTAAAATGTTTTCGTTCAAGGCTGTCTTCATGCAATGTTAAAGTATGCGGCCCGAAATCGGAACATCTTTTCCAACAAAAAAAAAGTGTTCGAACATTAATTTTTTATCCTGACTTCTCTATCTTTTATAGAGCAGGGTATTTTATAATATTACCAATATCTTTCTGAATCAGTCTCTTTTTTTTTTTCTAGAGTAAAATGTGTTCCATAAAGCTCAATGGCCTTTAAACTGTACGTATTCACGTGAAAAATAGAATATTTGGAATAGTCCTAAGTTTTAAGAATGGTGCATCATAAACGGATGTAAGTGTTACTACCTCTAAAATTTATATGAGGATTGGAACAATTTTTTGCCTGAAAATGTGCTCGAAACTTCGACTAGGTTTTTAGCTCTGTTTCATTTAGCAATTTATCGTCTAGCAGCGCATTCTAGGCATTAAACGAGATCTTATTGTGTAACAATCAATTGTGTGAAATATAGGTTACGTTGCTTATACCCGAACTAATGAAGTGTTACTGTATTATAGGAATCATTCTGATACAATTGAACCTAGCAAGTCGGGCCCCTTTAACTCGGATTTCCAAATCGGTCTTCATGAAGAATTTTATTAGCCACCCAAGGAGCTATTACTTTAGTTAAATCACTTTTGGCTTACCAGATCACTTTTCAATTTTCTTATCGTTTGCTTCAATTTTAATTACATGTAGCTGATATAATATTCAATTTAATAATTTATCGTTAGCTTTAATTTTAATTACGTTTAGCTTAAATACATTCAATTTAATAATTTATCGTTTGCTTTAATTTTATTTACATATAGCTGATAAAAGATCAATTTAATTATTTATCGTCTGCTTTCATTTTATTACCGGAAAAATTTAGTATTGTCCATTTCTCGATATTTCGTCGCTTACTTTAATTCTTATATTAAATTGAGTAATTGAATAATAATTATAAGAAAAAGTGCACCTTGGGTGGCTAAATCTGTTTATTGTAAAACTTTGTATAGCGCTTTTTTACTTTATTATTATTATTTTATTTAAGATACGATCTGCAAAATTCTATAATAACATTTATTTGTTTCTTTCCGGTATTTTGAAAAATTAATTTTTCAACTGAAATCTTCTAACAGCTATGAATATATGAAAGGAAGAAGGGGGGAGAGAGAGAGAAGAGATATTTTTTTAAATATTATGTATAAAATCAAAAAAATCTTAGATACACCTCTTATCTCCAGTGACAAATGGCAAAACGTGCTACATTGTCTAAATAATAAACAAATTTAAAACGATAACACAAAACAATTAAAAAAAAATCTAAGATAACTTTTACTGTTCACGGAGTAGACATCTTTATCTTCCGTAATGGTCGCGAACTTGCGGCCAACGGTTTTCGTTGAGTCGTCGGTTCGAGCCTTGATGCAACTAAAGACTCGTCGTGTAGCCGCGGCTGATGCACATTAAATCTG
This sequence comes from Nephila pilipes, assembly GCA_019974015.1. NCBI lineage: Eukaryota > Metazoa > Arthropoda > Arachnida > Araneae > Nephilidae > Nephila > Nephila pilipes. The sequence continues at coordinate 80,470 of BMAW01019223.1, forward strand.
TTATGGCTCAAAGTCCTCTCTTTGACGAGGTGTGCAAGTTAGGTGAAGGGATGCGAGCTCAGGTGCCGTCCTCGTCCCTTGACCGAGGCTCACGATTACGAGGTTCGTCGTCAATAGCCCTCGCGTGTCTTCTAGTGCGTCATTAATAAAACGAAATCCAAACAATTCCCTCTCCTGCCACACAAATAATTATAATTTAAAGTTAATAGGATCGTTTCCAATATCCTGTTGTAGTAGGCAAAAGTGACACCAATTCATAAGTAAATTACCATTTTTTAGATGCATTTATATCGGTTATTTGTTCCATTTATAACTCTTAATGAAACTCCGTTAATAGTTTTATTTATTTGTATATGCTCACGAAATTGTGTTATCATTTCCAGCATTTCGGTTTTGTACAAACCATTCAAAAAACTAAAATGTCATTTTATTGATTACTTAATATTTGAGAAATACATATATCTATCAGTGATATATTAATGATTAATAAAGATTATTGATGGGACTATAAAAATGTAAATCAGAAGATATATCGATAGAGCTCTGCACATAAAAGTCTCAATGAAAAAAATTCGAAATCTTAATTGACGATGAAAAATGTTAAATGAGAATTCTGAATAAACAAAAACCATTTATCTACATTCTCCTAATCCAAACAATATGGAATTTTGAGGTCCTATTGAATTCTAAACGACTTTGGAAATATCTGACCAACTTCATTTCAGTTCAGGAGTTCGTAATCTTTCAGGAAATAAATTAGGTACAATAAGAAATCGCGAGCACAACAATCTATTTAAAAACTTGTTTCACTAATGTTAATTATCACGAGTGTAAAAATTGATACAAAATTGGTTCCCTATTTAGGTTTTAATAGAATAATAATACCTCTCCAGCTATGTATGAAACAACGCGAGGATTATTGAGAACGGATTTCATAATTTTAAACAGCAGTCAAGTAACGAAGACGAAACCTCACCTGTAGCTCCTCACTCAAAATTTCTACACACACCAATGGCAGAGCTTGAAGCTTCGACTCGGTGGGCTTTGACTGGAATCAAGACTCGAACCCAATGCTGAACGAAAACAACATCAACAGCGAGCTCGCGACCATTATTACAAGGCCACCGCGGCAACAACGCATTATGTGGAGTAAATGTAATATTATTTCGTATATTCTTCTTTCAAAACATGGTCTTATAAAAAGAAAAGAATAACACACACGTGATAGATGAACATCACACACAAATTGAGTTTGATTTTATAAACATCTCACTAGAAGAAACACAAGGGCTGTTGGCGACGGACCTGGTAATTTTGAACCTCTTTCAAAGGACGAAGACGATCGCTGTACTTCCGACCCCCCTCTCCTAACTTCCACGCCACACCGAGGGAGGACTTTGGGCTGCGACATATTTAACGTGCATCCGCTCCGGCTATACAGCGGGTCTCTAGTGGCACCAATGGCCGAACCTGCGACACGACGCAAACCGCCGGAGGCTAGTAAGCGACATGACCGCTAGGCTACCGTGGCCTTGATAACACTCAAGCAAATGCTATAAAACCTTCGTATAATGATTTTTAGGAATGATTTTTAATGATAAAAGTCTCCTGGCTGTTCGTTAATTCCAAACGTTTCAAATGAAAAAAAAAATATTTAAAACTTCTTAATTCATGCTTACTTTTCTCATTATTTCTAACAGAAAATCACAGGGAAGTGGTTTTTAATTAATTATCTATAACTTTTTGTATGTCAAGTAAGACATTTTGCTCTCATTTAATCTTTAAGAAATGTCCCCGAACTTTTGGAGAGGGTTTGAACGTTCAATAACACTGGTAAAGAGCGAGTTTTTTAAACATGGGATTTCTTTCAAACTTCACACTTTGAGTCACATAATTTTTTTGTACCTTAAAACGATACGAGGGGATAGTTTAATTAACTGATTTCAATACTCAACTGCTTCACGTTGAAAATAATAATTCGAATGATGAGTAAAATTTAATTCTTTAAATAATTAGTTATAATCAATTGACTTTTATTAGTTATAATTAAATTATCGTGTTGCCATAAAAAACAATCGTGTATGTAACAATTCAGCTCATTTGAGAACTTTAAAATGTGAGAAAAAGCTTTTACATTTTGACCCAGACACAGTTACAATATGAGTAGAAGAAAACATATTAAAATCATAGCAATTTCCAACTTGAATGATTGTTTATGTGGGATATAAAGCAGCAAAGGCTATTGTCCCCTTTCCTCTAGTTAAAAATGGGAATCTTATTCGATATTCAACTAAATATAAACATTAGACGATTTTTTTTTTATATCTCACATAAAAATAAATGTATCGATATGGGATAAAAGCTTAAAGCACATATCGGGTTCACCACAAATCTCTCAAATTGTAGCAAGATAATTTAAATTAATTTTTATACTTGATAGAAAAAAACCACCTCTTCAGTTGTCATAGTAAAAAACAGTAAATGAAAAGGGAAATTTCGTATAAACGTCTAAAGAAGCATTGTGTGATTCATATTCATAGAATACCTTGTAAAATTTCTTATTTAAAAGAATTTTAGTAGACTTTTCAGCCATTTTTTCTGTTTGTTCAAAGAAAATAAAAATATACTGGGATTAATAGGTAAAACCAAATCGTTGCACTAGAGATTCATTTAAATCATATCAATCTTAGAGTTTCCTAAAATTTTGAGGTACTAAGATTACTATAACTTAAGATTTCTATTTTTCTAAAGCCTCGTCGAGCGGAACAGTGTGAAGGGATCATTCCAGTGATAGATGTCATTTCTCGTTTCCTCCTCGTCAAATGACCGTTGGTCATCGATACAAGATTTAAATTGGTCGTTTGAAAACCACGAACAATTAATTTGATAATCTGGAGTACTTTTCAGTTTTCTGTATGTTTCAATTTGTGTATATAACATCTTCAATCTTCTAACCCACTTAAAATGTCCTCCAAGACGCCATTTTTAATTCATCGTGATATACATTACAGAACTGTATCATATAACTCTTAAATATATGTATCTTATTTGTAAAGTGCAATGTGAGTTTTATTTTAAAATACTTTTTTAATAAATATATTTTAAATTTTTATGGAAATTACATGAATACTATTTCGAAGCCTCGCTATTTTCAGAGAAATCCGAAAAGTGTTACTGATATTTAAGTTCGTGTTAAGCTGTTGTACTGGAACTCGAGAAAGTGGATTTCATTTAAATAATAAATTTTTAAAAAAGCATTATTTTGCTCTTTAATTGTGTACTAGTATATTGTAATAGTCACCTTTTTTCTCAAATGGATACATTTCAAAATCCATATGTGTGTGGAGAGTGCAACAAGGAATTTTATCTTCGCGATAATTTCAAATTGCATTTAAGTACTCATAACGCAGATAAGCCTTTTTGTGAAGTTTGTCTCAAGACTTTTTCTACACGGTTGCATTTGCTTATCCATACGAACGAAAAGCATTATGTGTGTGAAACATG
>BMAW01019223.1:83983-133054 GCA_019974015.1 Nephila pilipes
TTACGTACTCATACAAATGAAAAGCCTTATGTATGTGAAATCTGCAACAAAGCTTTCAGAGTAAGGAATACTTTAAGAAATCATTTACTTACTCATACAAAGGAAAAGCCTTATGTGTGTGAAATCTGCAAGAGAACCTTTAGCCAAAAAGTGAACTTAAGAAGACATTTGCTTGTTCATGCCAACGAAAAGCCTTATGAGTGTGAAATCTGCAAGAAGGCGTTATCCACCGCCTATAATCTGAAAGAACATTTGCGTACTCATACAAAGGAAAAGCCTTACGTGTGTGACTACTGTTTCAAGGCCTTTTCTCACCAGACACGTTTTAAAAATCATTTACGGAAACATGAAGAATAACCTCATCTTCAAAAAGTGATGATAGTGTAATTTTAATTTTGCATGATTTGTACAACATTTATGGACATAAAATGTTTTATTGATTTGTTAAATTTGTAATTTTAATACCTATTTTCCTTGACAACTAAAATATATTTATGCTAAGAGTTCATGAGTTTTGACAAAAAAATTTTTTAACAATTTATGTCTTTCAGTTAGTTCTGTTTCAATGCGGATTTTTATTATTCTCGATGCTTTTTTCTAAATAAAAATCAAGTTGAGAAAGATGATCATTGTTTTCTTGCATAATTATTTCTCCTTTATTGCAAATTATAGAAGTTCGACGACATTTATACTCATTAAGTGCAAATTACTAATATTGCAACACACAGACAATAGTAAAATTTTAAGAGAACTGAGCTTTGATATAAATTTAAAAATACAGCATATATATCTTTTTCGATTCAATTTCCTACGCGTATTGAATTCTCGAAGGTATGTTGGTACACTAAAGTTATATTATTTACTTACGAGAATTTTGTGAGAGAGTTCGCATATTTTTAAGATGTCTATAATTTTCATCTAATCAATGTATATATTTTTATTTTTAAATAGAATATATTTTTTAATTTCTTTATTTTTCTATTGTTCAAAGTGATTTTTTCTAATTTACGTTTACTATACAAATATAACATGAAATGAATGGAAAAATGTAAATTTAACTATTAAATTTTGAAATAAGTAATTGAAGTGTTTTATTAGTTATACAAATAAAGAATTATGGCCGCTGTAGCCTATTAGTCATGGTTCCTGATAAGCGACCGCCAGTGCTTGTCGAGTCAAAGTTTCGTGTCACGATGCCAGTAAGACAAGCCGTGTAGCCGGGCTGATGTACGTTAAATCTGTCGGGGCCCAAAGTCCTCCCGTTGGCGCGTTGTGGATGCTAGGACAGGGGAGTTACAGCTCAGGTGTCGTCCTCGTCACTTGACCGAAGTTCAAATTTACGAGGTCATTAACCAAATCCCTTGTTGCTCCTATTGCGACGTTAATTAAACCAAACAAACATTAATTTCAAAACATTCATTTGTATATGTCTAACAAAATATATTTGAGTATATTGCATTATCCCCGGCTACACGGATTCAAATTTCATTGTTATCAATCTCTGACATTTATTGCACTTCTTAAGAAGTCAGATTACTTCGTCCTTCAATTCGACTTTCATTATTTTATAATTAAAATAGTATTATTGGAGACGAATTATGCTTGCTGATTTGTTTTGTCAAAAATGTTACGCATATCTGCGTTTTTAATTTTAGACGTGTCATTCTAATATTATAAATATTAAAAGACTTGGCAACAGGTATCACATTTTGACAGCATAATGAATCATTTACAATGAATAACATCAGAAAAGAACAAACTCTGGAGCACAAAAAAGAAATCCTGCAAGTTGACAGATATCCTACGGCTGAATCTTGCGACACCACGGGTTTAGTTTAAATTCAGTCTTATAGAAAAATGCGGATTATTTTTGAATTGATTTTTTATTAATATCGCAATTTCAAGCACCACGAGTGCTAAGGGCGACCGACCTCGCAATTTGCAATATCGGTCAAGTGACGAGGACGAAACCTGATTTAACAACTGCATTTCCAAACTCTCATACCGCTCCAGCAGGAGGACATGGAACCTTTATAATATTTAACGTGCTTAGCCTCGCTCTATACGTCGGTTCTTGGTTTAGTTTTTATTAGCGTCGCAATAGTAGCAACAAGAGGGCTATTGGCAACGGATCTCGTAATTTTGAACCTCGGTCAAAAGTGACGAGGACGATACCTTATCTGGCACCTCATTCTCCTAACTTCCCCATCATGCCAAGGAAGGACTTTAGGCATCGATAGATTTAACCTGCATCAGCCGCGGCTACTCGGCGGATCTTTGGCAGCCAAGCATGTCTTGCAATCAGGACTCGAATCCAAGTATCCACGAAAACAACGCGGGTTATGAATCAGCGAACATGATACACAAACGGCTGCAGACAGTATGATTCCAAGCGAGTTTCTTCCCTCGAAAAACCAAACTTGGAGTTCAAATTACAATCTTTAAAATTTTGTTTTGGAAACCATGTTTCTCTCTCTCTCTCTCTCAGTCTTTGATAAGTTCATATTACCTAGTATAGTCTATAAATGACAGGTTATGTGAGATATTTTCCTCTGAATAATTAATATGCTTCCATACCTATGATATTAATAAATAAAAGTAAAAAGGTTTTTTGATCAAGCTTTAATTTAAAGGTGGATAAAAAGGTATAAAAAACATTTTTTAAATGTTAAATAATACGTAATTTGTAAAATCCTGAGGCGCCGAACCAAGATATCTAAGTAATTACCGATGAATTAAGTACCATAGCTACTTGCTTATATATGAGATCAAAATAAATATTAATACTTCAGGCACATTTATAAATAACATATTATTTTAAATTTTTAAATAATAAATATTTTTACACCTCTTGATACCTCTTTAAATAAAAACTTAATTTTAAAAAAAATTATTTCTACTTAATTGGTTCTTTTCTTTGTGTCTGGAATATAAAATTAACTAGCAATTATTTGAGTTAAACGTGCGTGAAAAATTTAAACTATATCGGACGTTATTAAATGCAGGGCCCGGACGACTATAATTTTAGTTTAGTTTAGATTTTAATAACGTCGTGCTAGAAGCAACACGAGGGCTATTGGCGACGGACCTCGTAATTTTGAACCACGGTCAAGTGACGAGGACGATACCTGAGCTGGCACCCTCCCCTCTCTTAACATCCATACCACGCCATTGGGAGGACTTTGGGCCCCCACAGATTTAAAGTGCATCAGCCCCGCCAAACGGCGGGTCTTAGGCGGCCAAGGATCGAACTCGCAACTGAACGAAAACTGCCGGCCACGAATTGGAAACCATGACCACTAGACTACCGCGGCCACCTGGACGCCTATAAGTTCTTAATTGCTTCAGAAAACTTAAGTTTTATCATTGGATTCATAAGTGTAAGCAAAATTTCAGCTCAAGTGGAGATTTAGTTTAGTTTTTATCAACATCGCACTAGAAGCAACGCTAGGGCTATTTGTGATGGAGCTCGTAATTTTGAACCTCGGTCAAGTGACGAGGATAACACCTGAGCTGGTACCCTTTCTCCTAACTTCCGCATCACAACAACGAGAGGACTTTGAGCTCCGACAGGTTTAACGTACATCAGCTCCGGCTTCACAGCGAATCTTTAGTGGCCCCAATGCCCGAACCCGCAACTCGACGCAAACCATCGGAAGCGACCATGACCACTAGGCTACCGTGGCTTTTTTAACACACGAGCAAATACTATTAAAATGTCATTTTTTTCTGTCTGTTCGAAGAATATAATAGTATATTGAAGCTGATAAACAAAACCAAATTATTACACTAAAGTTTCATTTAAATAATTTGCCTGTTACACATTCCTAAAATTATAAGCTATAAGATTACTTTTATTTAAGATTCCTATTCTTTTAAGCCTCGTCGAGCGAAACAATGTGATTGAATCATTACAGTGTCGGATGTCATTTCTCGTTTCGTCCTGGTTAAATGACCGTTGATCAACGTTACAAGTTTTAAATTGGTAGTTTGAAAACCGCGAACAATTAATTTGATAATCTGGAGCACTTTTCTATTTTCTGTATGTTTCCATTTGTGTATATAACATCTTCAATCTTCAAGCCCACTTAAAATGTCCTCCAAGACGCCATTTTTCATTCATCGTGATATGAATTACAGAACTGTACTTTATAACTCTTGATTATATAATCTTATTATTTTTAAAGTACGACGTGACTTTATTTTTGAAATCCTTTTAATTAATGTGTTTTAAATTTTTATGGAAATTACATGAATAATACTATACTACTTCAAAGCCTCCCAATTTTTAGAAAAATCCAAAAGATGTTTACGAATATTTCATTTCGTCTGAAGCTATTCTACTGGTACAAGTGGATTTCTTTTAACTAATAATTTTTTAAGTGAAACACTACTTTGCTTGTTAATTGTGCACTAGGACATTGGAATTGTCACCTTTTTTTAAAATGGGTAAATTTCGAAATCCATATGTGTGTGGAGAGTGCAACCAGGAATTTTCTCTTCGCGATAGTTTAAAATCACATTTACGTACTCATAACGAAGATATGCCTTTTTGTGAAGTTTGTCACAAGACTTTTTCTACAAGTTTGCTGTTAAGTATACATATGCTTATCCATACCGACGAGAAGGATTATGTGAGTGAAACATGCAAGAAGGATTTCAGAGCAAGTGATTCTCTAAAAATTAATTCACGTACTAATTCAAAAGAAAAGCAATTTATTTGTCAAATATGCAAGAGGACCTTCTCCCATATGGTGCACTTAAAAAGACATTTCCATGTCCATACCAACGAAAAATTTTATGAGTGTGAAATCTGCGGGAGGACCCTCAGCCAAATTTTGCATTTAGGAAGACATATGCGTGTCCATCCGAATAAAAATGATTATGTGTGTGAAATCTGCAAAATTACCTTCAGCCAAAAGGCGCACTTAAGTACACATTCGCGTGTCCATAACAACGAAAAGCCTTGCGTATGTGATATCTGCAACAGGATCTTCAGCCAAACTGCGCACTTAAGAAGACATTTGCGTACTCATACAAAGGAAAAGTATTATTTGTGTGAAATCTGCAAGAAGGCTTTCAGAGCAAGTGGTTCTTTAAATATTCATTTATGTACTCATACAAAAACAAAGACTTATGTGTGTAAAATTTGCAAGGAGGTTTTCGCCACCGCTGATAAACTTAAAAAACATTCGCGTATTCATACAAAGGAAAAGTCTTTTGTGTGCGACTACTGTTCCAAGGCCTTTTATCGCCGTAAATGTCTTAAAAATCATTTACGGAAACATAAAAAATAGTCTCGTGCTCGGAAAGTGATAATAGTGTGATTTTAATTTTGCGTGATTTGTGCAACATTCATGGATATAAAAGTTTTAGTTGTTTTATTGTTAAATATGTAATTTTAAGGCCTATTTTATTTGACCACTGAAATATTTTTAAGCTTAGAGTTAACGAGTTATGACAAGAAATTTTTTAGCAATTTATATTTTTAAGTCGCTCCTGTTTGAAAGCGAGTTTTTATAATCATCGATGCTAATTTCTAAATAAAATTCATGTTGAGAAAGATGATCATTGTTTTCTTGCGTTTTTGTTTTTCCTGTATTGCAAACTATAGAAGTTAGACGACATTTATACTCATTAAGTGCAAATTACTAATATTGCAACACACAGACAATAGTGAAATTTTAAGAAAACTGAGCTTTGATATAAATTTAAAAACACAGTATATATATCGTTTTCAATTCAATTTCCTACTCGCATTGAATTCTCGAAGGTATGTTGATGCACTTAAGTTAAATTATTTACTTACGAGAATTTTGAGAGAGATTTTGAATATTTTTTAGATATCTATAATTTTCATCTAATCAATATATATTTTTTTAAATTGAATATATTTTTTAATTCGTATTATTTTATTATTCTAAATGATTTTTTAAAATTACGTGTACTATAAAATAATAACATGAAATTAATTTAGAAAGGTAAATTTAACAAAATTTTTGAATAATGTACATTAATTGTTTTTGATTTTTTTAGGTTAAAACGATTCATGTATCAATCAAAATATCAACAAAGTGTGATTAAATTTTTATTGAAATGTTTTTTAAAAAAATGCATTTTGTTGAGGAATAAAATTTATTGACCTATTTGAATAATTCGATAAATAGTAGTACCAGTATTAGAAATATTTAAGTAACATTTTAAACTAGAATTTATTGTATTAATGGGTCGTTTCTTCCCGAAAATGTCAGAAATAGAAGTATGTAATTACTAAAAGGGAACTTTTGATTCCTGTTTAGACAAGTTATGTTACTAAAATATTAGGAAAATCTATAAATGTCGAAAGAAACAAAAATGTTTCTTGCTATTTCATGCATTATTTGCAAATGGAATGCGAGTTTTAAATTTCATCGAAATTTTCATGAGGGGTGAAGTTTTATGGCGCAAGAGCCAGATGTGGCCATATTGCGCCAAACAAGGTGTAATTGTGATATAGACGTTCGAATGAGTGATTGATAATTGCCGCGTCAAATTGAATGAGCGAGTCATTTGAATGTGTTCTTGATTTGTAACGTCGCAAAAGCGATATGTAACCATGCTGACCCAAAAGAAGCAAGTTAGCGAGAGCAAAGCTGGTAAAGTGAAAAACTGTGTTCTAGGCGTGTGAGAAAAACAGAAAAAAAGGTAAGATTTTGATAAGAAGGAAGGTTGAAAATAAAGAAGGATATCTAGGGTCTCCCGAGGATGCATCATCCCTGTTTAGCAAAGACAGTAAACCGCATAGGAGAGAAAACTCACATCACACATTTTCACCTCGGTATTGTGAAATCTGCACTCACCGAAAGCAGGTAGCCCCTGAGGGTTATATTTTCGTGAATACATAAGGCGTACAGATTTATTTATTCAGTTGTTGAATGGAATAAGAGATCAAAAATTTCATTACTGGCTAATTAAAAAATAAATGCAAGAGATCATGATATTTCAGTTGGCTAAAGATTTCCGGCGAGAAGAATCGTAAGTGTTGTGTTAAATTATTTCTAATTTCACTCTTAATTTTTATATCTACAATTATCTGAGCGTGAAAATGCAACACAAAGAGTACGAGTTGTCATAAAATAAAGCTATTCACAGAGTAGACACACGTTACCGGATTATATCAATGATCTCGAAAATGCGCACAATTCCTCACTCGATAAATGCGATTTCAGGAAATTATTTTCTATGATTATTGTGCCTCTCTTTTGTCGAGGAGAAGCAATTAACTATGCTATTTACTGTCACAATGAAAACATGTAGTAGAGGAGATGTCAGATTACTTCCAATATATTCAGGATGCACGTTAAGTCTGTCGGGGCCAAAAGTCCTCCCGTTGGCGTGGTGTGGATGTTAGGAGAGGGGGTGCAAGCTCAGGTGATGTCTTCGTCACTTGACCGTTGTTCAAAATTACGAGGTCCGTCGCCAATAGCTCTCGTTTTTCTTCTAGAGCGACGTTAATATAAACTAAACTAAACCAATATAGTCAGTTCTAGCAGGCGAACGTGGGCCGCGGTAGCCTAGTGGTCAAGGTCGTGGACTAGCGGCCGGCGGTTTTCGTTCAGTCGCGGGTTCGATCCTTGGCCGCCAAAGACCCGCCGTGTAGCAGGGGCTGATGCACGTTAAATCTGTTCGGGGCCCAAAGTCCTCCCGTTGGCGTGGTGTGGATGTTAGGAGAGGGGGGTGCCAGCTCCGGTGTCGTCCTCGTCACTTGACCGTGGTTCAAAATTATGAGGTCCGTCGCCAATAGCCCTCGTGTTGCTTCTAGTGCGACGTTAATAAAAACTAAAACTAAAACTAGCAGGCGAACTAATTCAGGTTCTTTTCGAGTTCGGAATCAAAATAATAAGTTGGTCTATCCTTCGAACGCAGAAGATAGCCACCTACGTGGCACCGTGTATTTGGAATACATATATTGAAGAAGACGTTGCACCACGTAGGTTGGGTACCGTGCTTCCAGGAGGACGTCGGCAAGAAAGTACAGAGGAGCGTTGATGGCCCCACATTCCTAGCTGTTTTAGCATGTGCAGGACGTACTGGATTCTCCAATATTTATCAGTTTTATTTTCCACAGATTGAGCGCTTGTGAAACCTGGTGCACCCGAAGATGACTGCTAATATCTCAGCAATGCCAGCGTTTCCACTGGCAAGTGTGTAAAGTTAAACCTTAGGAAATAATGAAATGTGTGTGTGTGGCCTAAATTCGTGTTATCCGACATGCTATTAGTTTGTTTCAGCAATGATAGTTGTTATTTCCGAGCTCAGTATAAGTAAGGGCATCATGACCCCGAGAGCCGTAGTAATATTTTCTTTCCCCTGGGGTTTACTGTCTTTGGTAAACACGGGTGACGCGCCCCCAAGTTACCCTAGCGATCCTTTTCTATTTTCGACCCTCCTTCTTGTCAACCAATTTGTCTTTTTTCTTTAATTTCACGGCTAGACCACAGTTAAATCTTGTCTGGTGCAGCATAGCCATATCTGGTTCTTGCGCCAATAAACTTCTCTATCACTCACTCACTCACTCCGAGCTCAGTATCGACATGATGACAGCTCTGTGAGGTGTGTCATACTTTTAACGTGGTGGCAAAATCCCGCATTAACACACTGATCATATCAGCTCTGAAAACAAGTGGCAGTGATAAATCAACTCACCCCCTTATTGATATTTGTGGGCACAAAACGTAAATGTATTAAAAAATTAGATTTTTTTTCTTTTTACTCTTAGTCGTGTTAAGATATGGGGTTTCCATCCATCGAGGCTGATTGCTACAATACATGAAAAACCTGCTGTTTCTAATCAATGCAAAAAATGCATAAATTACAAACATCCATGAGATTAATGAGTGGTTTAGAATCTTCACCCATAAATATTGTAGCTTCCCCCAGAGAATTCCGGTTTACAGAATTTGAAGCCGTTCATGAAATTGACTTTAAAATCATAATCTCTTTATTATCTTACAGCTTAAATAATGTTGATGATCATCTTAGAGATTGAGTGACAATAATAAACAATCAATCAAGAATGATGTAATGAATGAGATGAGGGTGTCGATTTATAGAATAATTGTTTATAAATGTTCTTAGAATAAACACAAGGTGTACTATTACCTACTGTTTAGCGCGGTCAAATGACAACGACAAACCTAAATTGGAACACCACTTTTCCAAGTTCAACTCCTTACCATCCCGAGGACTATGAGTAAGTGATAGTATTTTTCAAAGGCGTAAAAGCTAGATGTGACCGTTCTGCGCCAAGCAAAGTAAATGATTGAGTGTAAAGCTATTGAAGTGTAAAAAAACTGAGATCGATATGTGAGAGAAAAAACTGAAAATAGATTAAAATTTCTTTGACAAGAAGGAGGGTGGAAAATAGAGAAATTTCATTAGGGTATCCCAGGGTCCGTCACCCATGTTTAGCAAAGAAAGTAATCCTCATGGGAAAGAAAATGGTCACTTAGGGGTATCGAGGTCATGATGCCTATAAATACCTAAGAGTGAGGACTACGAGATTCGATAGATTTATCGTGTATCAGTACCACTGTATGGTGAGTCTTAAATAGAATCGGTCATTCATTGGCTTTCCAACTTTTAGATAAGTACGTGAATCTGAATTACCCTAAAAATCTTTCCCACGGGGTATATTGTCTTTTGTAAAAAGGGTTGACGCGTCGCAGGGTTAACCAAACGATTCTTATCTTCTTTCTCGATTCCCCTTCTTATCTACCAGCTTTTATCTTTTCTTTATTTTTGTCTAGAACACAGTATAAGCAAATGTTTTTCGAAACAGTGTCAGATTTGGCTCTTCCGCCATATAAACACTCCCTGTTATTCACACTCAAAACTTCCGTGTTACGTGACACGTAAACCATCCATAAGCCTTAACACCCACTCATTCAGTGGAATGGGCAAATAAATCCACTGTTCGTTGGAATGAACGCCGTCCGCGAGCTCGCGACCGTGGCCATTTGGCAAACGCAGCCATTTCAAGTACTTAAAGAAGTTTAATTAATTCTTGATCGGAAAACTAAGTAGACGTTCAATTTAAATTAATTGAAGTGTTATGTTAGTTATATAAAGAACCGTGGCCGCGGTAGCCTATTGGTCAGGGCTCCGGATTTGCGACTGGCAGTTCTCGTCGAGTCGAAGGTTCGAGTCTTGATGAAAATAAGAGTGAGTGAGTGAATGTAAAGTTTATTGGCGCAAGAGCCAGATATGGCTATGCTGCACCAAACAAGATGAAACTGTGGTCTAGACGTGAAGTTGAAAAAAAGGTAAAAATGATTGACAAGAAGGAGGGTCGAAAATAGAGAAGGATCGCTAGGGTATCCCGGGAGTGCGTCACCCGTGTTTACCAAAGACAGTAAACCCCATGGGAAAGTAAAAGATCACTAAGGTGCCTCGGGGTCATGATTCCCGTACTTACCTGAAGAAGGCAAGTCCCTGAGGTCCCCTGATATAATCCCCAGGGGCAGGGTGCCCGGCTATACCCCCAGACGCTGGGTACCCATTTTAGTCGCCTTTTACGACATGCATGAGCTACAGTGAGACTATTCTGTCATCCCCGGTCACCACACGGGTCTGATGAAAATAAGAATCACTGAGCAGTAGGAGCTTATGCACGTTAAATCTGTTGGGATTGAAAGTCTTCTCATTAGCATGATGTGGAAGTGATGAGATGAGGTGCCAGCTCTTGACCGAGGTATAAAATTACGAGGTCCGTCACCAATAGTCCTCGTGTTGCTTCTCGTGCAACGCTCTTAAGACCAATCAAGTATTATTTCTTATTCAAACAGAACCTGCGCTTATATTTCTATATATTATTTTCAAAGCATTCATTTATCTATGTTTTGCAAAAGAGATTAGAGTGTTACGTCGATGGGTTCAAATCCTGCATTGTTCTCAATATCTGACTACTTTTGCACTACTTATGAAGTCAGATTACTTCGTCCTTGAATTCGACTTTCATTATTTCATGGTTGCAATTTTATTATTGAAGACGAGAATTACACTTGCTGATTTGTTTTGTCAAAAATGTCACGCACATCTTCCATCTTAATAATAGATGTGTGATTCTAATGTAATGAACATTGAAAGGTTAGGCAACAGGTATCACATTTTGACAGCATTTACAATGAATAATACCAGAAAAGATCAAACTCAGAAACATAAAAAACTGATCCTGCAAGATCACAGATATCCTACAGCTGAATCTTGCCACACCACGGGTTTAGTTTCCTTTCAGTCTTACAGAAAAAGGCGGATTATTTTTTTAAATGATTTTGTATTAATATCGTATTTCCAAGCACCACGACAGCTAAGGGCGACTGACCTCGCAATTTGGAATCTCATTCAAGTGACGAGGACGACACCTGAGTTAGCAACTGCATATCCAAACTCTCCACCACTCTAGCGGGAGGACTTTAGTTTAGTTTTTATTAACGTTGCACTCGAATCAACACGAGGGCTATTGGAGACGAACCTCGTAATTTTCAACTTCGGTCAAGTAACGAGGACGAAAACTGAGCTGGCACTCCCTCTCCTAACTTCCACACCACACCAACGGGGTACTTTGGCCCCCGACAGGTCTAACGTTCATCAGCCCCGGCTACACGGTTAGTCTTTAGCGGCCCAGGGATTGCACCTGTGATTTAACGAAACCCACCGTCTACGAATCCGAAACCATGATCACTAGGCTACCGCGGATACCCAGCGGGAGGACATGGAGTGAGTGAATGTAAAGTTTATTGGCGCAAGAGCCAGATATGGCTATGCTGCGCCAAACAAGATTAAACTGTGGTCTAGACGTGAAGTTGAAAAAAGTTAAAAAGTGGTTGGGAGGACATGGAACCTTGACAATATTTAACGTGCTTAGCCTTGCTCCACGTCGGTTCTTTGTTCAGTTTAGTTTTTATTAACGTCGCACTAGTAGTAACACGAGGACAATTGGCGAAGGACTTCGTAATTTTGAACCTCGGTCAAGCGACGAGGACGACACCTGAGCTGACACCCCATCTCCTAACTTCCACACCACTCCAATGAGAGAATTTCGGCCCCGACACTTCACACAAAAACCAAGCTTGGAGTTAAAATTACATTTTTTACAATTTTGCATTGGAAACCGTCTCTCTCTCTCAGTCTCGGATAAATTCATATTACCTTGTATAGTATAGTCTATAAATGACAGGTTATATGAGATATTTTCCTCTGAATAATTAATATGCTTTCATACCTATGATATTAATAAATAAAAGTAAAAAAGTTTTTTGAACGAGCTTTTATTTAAAGGTGGACGAAAAGGTATAAAAATATCTTTTAAATGTTCAATAATACATATATTTGTGAAATCCTGAGGCACTGAACAAAGATATCTAAGTAATTACCGATAAATTAAGTACCATAACTACTTACTTATATATGAGATCAAAAGAAATAATATCTTAGGCACATTAATAAGTAACATATTTTAAATTTTTAAATAATATATATTTTATACATTTCTTAGTACCTCTTTAAAAAAACTTAATTTAAAAAAAAAAAAATATTTCTATTTAATTGGTTCTTTTCTTTGTGTCCGGAAATGTAAAATTAACTAGCAATTATTTGAGTAAAACGTGTCTGCAAAATTTCAACTCTATCGGACGTTATTAAATGCAGGGCCCGGACGCCTCTAAGTCCGTAATTGCTTCAATATACTAAAGTATTATCATTTGATTCATTAGTGTATGCAAAATTTCAGCTCAAGTGGAGATTTAGTTTAGTTCTTATTAACGTCGCACTAGAAGCAACACAAGGGCTATTTTCGAAGGACCTCGTTTGAATTTTGAACCACGATCAAGTGACGAGGACGACACCTGAGTTGGCACCCCCTCTCCTAACTTCCATACCATGCCATGGGAGGACTTTGGGCCCCGACAGATTTAACGTGCATCAGCCGCGGCTACACGGCGGGTCTTTGATACCCATTTTCGAGTGAGTGAGTGAATGTAAAGTTTATTGGCGCAAGAGCCAGATTTGGCTATGCTGCGACAAACAAGATTAAACTGTGGTCTAGACGTGAAGTTGAAAAAAAGATAAGTGATTGACAAGAAGGAGGGTCGAAAATACCCAAGGATCGAATCCGCGACTGAAACAGCTCAAGTGAAGTGGGTTAAAATTCGAGAACAAATTCTGAATTGGAAATACGTAAATATGAATATAGCAAGTTAAATGAAAACTTATAAAAATCAATTATGTTTTGTAGTCGATTACATTGCTAGATCATTTTAGTATTGTAATGTGCTATGTTTGCAATCGAACGCAAATACAGCATTTGCTTCAAAAACGTAAAATCTTGTTAAAAGTCATTTTTTTTTTCAATCGTACCAATACAATTTTCATAACAATTAACATGGTATTATTTTCTTTACCCCTGATGCAATAATGTTGTGTCAAAAAAAGCTTAGAGTGAAGATTTAAAAAAAAAAATATATTTACTACTTTTTTTTATGTGTAAAGGAAACCCAATTCGAAACTATTCTGCTTTTATCTCCAGTAAAAAAAAATTGTTTAAACAATTTTAAATATGCCAAGGAAATCTGTGAGACTTAGCTAGCAGACAGATGAATCTCAAAAAAAAAAAAAAAAAAAGGCCAGTTATATTTTTCTTAAATATTAAATTATTTTTGAAACAATAACTATCAGTTAACTTATAAGATTAAACGTAAAATTCAAGGGTGTAGCAGTTCACGCTTTTTTTTTTTTAAAAAAAACGCGTGAAGGTCGAGAACAGAAACACTTGTTTCACTGAACAGGTTTCACCACTCTTTTCTCAACTGTTTAGAGATTTTCATTAGATAAAATATCAAGCTCAAGGATACTATATTCATTTTGATTTGTTTTCGTAGAGAAAAGTGTTGATTTTTTTAGGTGAAATATTGCGATTCTAGATATGTACTTAGTATCATTTCTAGTTTTTTTTGCAAGTTCATTTGTCTTAATTTCCTCGAGATTATCTTAGCGATGCTGAACATGTGCGGTTAAAGAGTATTTGTGAGTCATTAATATGAGTGTTTTATCAAATTTGTATCTAGGTGTTGAAAAAGAAGAGAGATTTTATAACTTTAGTGTTATTAACAACTGGTATGACCTTCCTCCCACAGAATTTTGAGTTTTTTTCTAGATAATAGAATGAAATTAAATTGTCTGTTTACGTTATAATTTTGGATTTTCTCTTGTTTACTTCAGAATTAAGTGACATTTTTTTTATTTTATCGCTTTAAATGACAGGAAAATAATTTAAGACTCTTTTTATATTATTTATTGAGGTTCTTTTAAAAATTTGAGTGTTTTCAGGAATACAGATAGAAATTAAATTAGTTGTTCATGCTTATTTCGGTTTTTTACTTGTTTTTTTTACCTAAAAATTATATAACTAATATTTTTTTTATTTTATCACCTTAAATGACAAGAAAATAATTTAAAATAATTTTTTATATCATTAACTCAGATTTTCTTAAACATTTTTGTGTATTTTCAGGCTTAGAGAAAAAAAATTAAATTGGCTGTTCATGCTTATTTCGGATCTTCACATGTTTACCTAAGAATTAAATAATTCTTACTTAATAACTTTAAATGACAAAAAACAATTTAAGATCTTTTATATATCTTTTATGGATATCCTCCTAAAGACGTTTGTGTTTTTTCGTGCATAAGGAATTATTAACAGTTTAATCTGATTTCGAATTTTCACCAGTATGGATTTCAGCAGCAATATTTTAAATGACGTGAAAACAAAAGCATTTATTTTACTACAAAGCATTCAGTCCTTTGATTTCATTTAATATTTCGGAAAGAAATAGTGCCTGTTAATCCATGAGGTACAATGATTTAATTCTATAAACTTAAATATAAAAAAAAAAAAAATAAAGCAATGATAATGATTTTACCCTAAATTAAAACATTAACATTAAGATATATTAAATATTATTGAACACTCTATTATTACTATGAATTAAATAATATTTCCAAATCCATTTAATTTAAAATATCACGGAGATTGAAATTATGTGCGATTTCTTATAATTTGTTTCATTTTGACTATCTTATGGCCAGCCAAGGTATTACGAAGTTGGCTCACTAGATATTGCATCACCTTTATTAGAATAAATTTACTGTGGTGTGGGGCATTTATGTAAATTAACTCTGGATAAATGCTGTAATTAAAGAAGCACTAACTACCCATTTATTAACACCTTCAAATCCAACGAACTAAATTTATGTGGAAATTATGTTAATTTAATGATAATTTATTACGTAGTTATTTTCTCTTGCATTCTTTAAACTTGCCTCTCTCTCACTATAGCATTGTTATACTTTGAATTACCCATCGTTTCTCATGATATAATAATTAACCACAACAAATTAAGCTATCTGAAAGTACTTAGGAATCGAAAATTTATTTAGTAGTTTAAAATTTTTTAAAAAGAAATAATTGACTATACCACTCCAGTTTTTGAATTCATTCATCAAATTCATTCCAAAAATATCTCTAGATAGATTCAAAGTTACCATCAAGTTCATAATTTTGTAGCGTCAGCTGATATCAATCATAACACAGTTAGATTTTAGATATTTATGTGCATCCAAGAAATGCAGGCTAACTTAGTTTGATTTTTTTTTTATGTAAAAAAATTAATATCACAAGATAGCTAAGTAAAACTGTCTGTGGATTTGATTGAAAACAGGAAGCTTTTCTAGAAAATATTGATTTTTAAATTTTTCAGATTTTCTACGACTATTATAACATACAAATATATACATATGCCGGTATTTTGTATGAAATACATTCAAAATTAGTAAAAAAAATTGAAATAAATACAAGTGTCTAAGAAATTATTTGTTTAAGTAATTTCAGGAACCATAAACTTTACAATTTTTTGATCTTTTGAAAAACCTGTAAGTTTGAACACCATCTTTTCTCAGCATTTTGGTGCCAGAACTGTAATGATGTTACCAAAACTTTCAGAAAAATTGAGAATAAATTGAATCCCACTTAGATATGTGTGATTTTTAGCTTTAAATTCACTTCCATCAAAATAAAATTAAAAAATAACTTGCGAGCAGGATTTCTCAAAAGCAATTTTTAATGTTAATTTGAAATTTCATATGCATGCTCAAAATAAATTTGTTTATGACTTATCCATCAATTTTTTGACAAATTATTCAAAGAAAAACATTTTATATGAATTTTAACTGTACGTTTACTTAAAATTTCCCAATTTTTTTTTAAAAAAAATTGTATTATAAAGTTGTGTTTTTTTTTGCTATAATTTTTTTTAAAAAGTCTGTATGACTTCAAAACTGGTCTTTTAATACATAAAATTACTATACTACATTTTGATCAATGTCGTCCTTTCAGAATACTGCCTGCAGTAAAATATTGATTTTTGTAATTTTGAAAAAAGTATAACTCTCATTTTCTTTTTAGCTTAAGAGTTTTCGAAAGTATTATACATTATATGGTAGAATGAGTTTTTTCACATTTCTGCTTTCTTTCATTAGTATGTTATGCTAGTTTGAAAAATGTCTTTCCGCATAACGAATAATATTTAAGAGTCCTCAGACCCCTTAATTAAACAGTAAAACAATTTTTGGTTAATGGCGATGTCTTTTTTCATATCAGTAATCAAATATTGAGGATGACACCAAATCTGAGCCGGTACCTCCTTCTCAAACTTCCATATCCTGTCAGGACAAGAACACTGAATACAATCATTGTTTATGCAATATTTCGAAACTGAGATACACTAGTTTCTTACAGACCAAAATTTACAAACAATTGAGTTCAGTTGTTTGCAACTCTTCATACCTCAAATAAATTTAAGTGATAAATTTGAGTCAAAGGTGTTCTGTTCACCGAGTCAAAAGATAATATTGAGTGCATTTCAAACGGGTAATATAATGAGTGTGTCAAAATAAATTACATAATTCAAAAATTCACTTCATATTGCATCTAGCTAGCGAAATGATCGTTCGTTAATATGAACAATCAATTCATTTTACATATTCAATTTCATTTTACAATCACTCTTAAATATATATATCGGCGAAACATCCGATTTCCGAATTTAAAGAATTTTAATTTTTAATCCATTATAGTAATTAATGAAAAAAAAAAATTAAGTTTAATTTTTTTTCAAGAAATAATCAAATGGAAGATATTGAGCCTTTTTAAAAGTTATTCAAATCCTTTTGAATAGGCGCAATTTCAGAAATTTATTCCCTCGTCTTATCTATACAGTTTTTAAAAATGTACACTTTGTATAGTAATAGCAAATACATTTTCAGATATTATTAAAAATGCTCATTTACATTACATTAACTGAGTGTGAAGAAAATAATTATTTAAATATATAAGTTTGGCTTTAAAACTAAAAACGCTTGCAAAATCTATTTATTAAAAATTAGCTAACTTTTTTTCAGTTTCTTCATTTATTTAAATTATATTCATAACATATTCTATGAAACAAACATTTCAAATGTATTGATCTCAAAAAAAAAAATCAAAAAACAAAGACATTTTCATGGCATTTTGAATAACGATTTATCACATAAAAATTCATACACAAAAGCATCCTCATGTACGTGCAACGAAAGCTGTAAAAAATAAATAGTTGAAACGCTTCTAAAATGTATAAGTGAATAATTTATTCAACACAATAGTGTGGTGTTAATTTTGATGCATGCTGAACAAAATTCAAACATGTTAAACAGTCATCTATCAATGTACCACAAAGCATTTTGAAGACGCTGTATTATCACAGTATGCATGTCGACAACTTAAAACATAAATGTCTTTTAAGTGATATTTGCTACTTGAGTAACCCAGCGTAACCTATTACAGATATCACACACCCAAAATTTACATACACCCAAATAAGTAATTCATTGGATTCATGAATTCTACTTTTTTTTTTGTAAGTGGAAATTTCACTTCAGAAATTTAAATAGAATATTAATGCAAATAATACAGTGTCTGTAAGAAAACATTGAATATCGGCAGATCCATGATGAGATATTGCATTAATTTTATTCTCCATCTGTATTGATAGTAATAACATGCTGATAATTTTTTTTAAGAACTCGCTAATTTAATATAGCATATAATAAGCTCGATAATAATTCGAGCTATTAAAATCATACTTTAATAATTATTAAAAATAACTAATTTTTTTGATAAAAAGTTATATTTTTACTCCAAATTTTTAATAATTAAAAATACCGTTATTTTTTTTCTATTCAATTTATTTCCCTTCAAATTTATAATTAAAACAAAGCCGTGGTCTGAAAAAGATTACTCCTAAAACAAACAAACAAAAAGAGAAACTTGATATTTTAACTTTGTAAATTTTATAAAACATTTTGAAATTTGAGTTCTATTCATTTAAAATTAACCAGCATGCAACTTTGTGTGATAGTTACGCCAGGTTACAAAATTGAACATAACAAATAGGAAATAATTTAAAATTATGTACACACACAATAACCGATTCCGCCACTTCAAAAATAATTTACAGTATTTTCGTTCAAAATTTCGTTTCTATAAATTGCAACAGTCCCATTGTTATTTCATTTAAAAAAACACTCACCTCTCATTTCATCGCTGTTCCGTATGTAAAAAAAAAACTACAGAAAATTAAGTTAAACTAGAAAGACTTAACTAACAAGGTCCCAGCATTAGTTAAGTTACGACTTAGAGGCATGCACTTATGTGCATTTCTGATAAGACACTAGATTTTACGAATTACACTGTTAGGATTAAACAGCATAAAATTTGTTAGGAAGCATATCATTTTGCGTGTGGTCTATGTAATAAAGGTTTTTAACTTATAAGAAAAACAATGAATTACATTTAAAAATCTTAATACACTTGTAAACTATAATTTCATTCTTTGACCTATTTTTATTTGATTTGAGTTGAAGTATCATTACTTATTTTATGGCGAATTCTTTATACAGCCAAAAAGGTAAGATAAAAATTAATAGTGTACAAAGTTTATCCAGATAAAATGTTATATTGCGTAGCTATTAAAATGGGTTTTTTTGTAAAACGTCAATAATTATAAAAATTCCTTTATTTTTGTAAAATTCAAAATGGTTTATAGTTTCGTGTTAAAAAAGTAGTTCATGAGCTAGAGATATTCGCCTTCTCCAAAATTTGTATTTAAATCAAAAATTGGATTTTTTAATTATAGTGCATAAGAAGTTTATTGTACATTGCACAAGTAATTGATTAATAATCTAAAGTGAAGAATTCTAATAGTGTATTTTAGTTCTATAATATTTTAAAATCCTTCAATTTTTATAGACTTCTCTATATTGTACAGTATTTAGCAAAAAAATATTAGTTTGTAAACTAATTAGATTTCTCACCTTCATAGATATTTTGGGTTTACATCTTATTATGTTGTTCATAATAGTTCTTAATTTTATTTTATTCTCCTCATACTTTTTAAAATTCTTAGATTTTTTTCTCCTCTACGAAATACAATAAACAGACTTACCGATACTTATTCCAGTGGTCCCAAATTCGATGAAAATATAAAGTTAAAAAAAAAAAAAAAAAACTGTAATCAAACATCATTTTTGTGTGTTTAAGAAAATAAGAACACAATTAAAACAGATAAACATAAAGTGTCTCAAAATTTTAATAAATAAATAACTACTTACAAGTCATTAGAATCATCATGGACAGGTGAATAATCTACTTAAAAAAATACAGACCACATTCAACGTTTTACATATTGTTTTGTGTATTCATCGTACATTGTGTAATCTAAATAGAACATTTTGCTGTACACCAGTGAGTACTACACTACTTCATATTCAGATATTCTAAGTTATGCAATGACGTGCAACACAATTGAAATGGAAATGGTTGAGAAAAACAATTATATCTTAAAAATTTTCCGAAAATGTGGCCATAAATATAAGGAAATTTTGACTAGGATATTTCATAAAGTCTACTTCTTTCATAGGCATTTCAATATCAAGAGATAAGATAATATTTTTAAATGTTAAAGATCTTCTCGTGCATAGATGTGTGACTATTTCACAAATTCACTCTTTATGGATATGGCAGCACTCTCCCTTTATGTAATATCCAAAAAAATACTTAAGTTCAATTTTCTCATTTAAATAAAAAAAAAGTCATTTAAATCTTATTGAGAAAAACTGTATTTGGAAATTGTATTTAATCAAATTTCATATATATTTTAAATATATATTCTAATATGCATTTTTAGGTCTAAAGACATTCTTTATTTCGATACTATTTTCTGAAGTTATCAAAAGTTAAGCTTCCAGTACAAGTTGAATGATTGTCTTTTTTTAAAAAACACAATTTGATATAAATATGTCAAGAGAGATTAAAATTTCTGAAAATATGCAGAAAATCTATAGGCAATTTTCAGCTCATTTAAAAGAAAAATCCGAATTTTCGGAAGCAAACAGATGTATTTGTAATCACTAATTAAAAAGTTCAAGATAAGAAACATTAAAAAATAAATAAAGCTTTGAGAATTGAACACACAAACCACTTCAAATTTTAACTTTCTGCAATTTCAGTGAAGGAATGAATAAATTGAATGAAAATTGAGTTGTGCTTTGAGAAAAACGTTTGTATTAAAACATTAAAAAAACAATGGAAAATATCAAACGAGCAAATTTCGTAAGGAAATTAAATTTAAAAAAAAAAAAAAAAAAAAAAGATAATTTTGTTAGTATTCGCTAGAATAATTTTCTTAGATTTAATGAATGTAGTACATAAGTTTTCTTGGTTACTTTATAGAATGCATAAATATATATAAAAAATAAATATGCATCTTGAATGCTATATTAATCCCCTATGTCGTTCGATTTGTTTTAAAAACAAATCGCAATTAATTTTCGCGAAAAAACACATCTCAAATTTCAAAAAGTAACCAGGTAACAATAAGACTTTCGCTACCCAGTAATATTAAAATACATTTAAAAAAATGTGGATTATTACAATTTTTGTAACATTTTAACCATCAGAAATATTACTATCATAAAAGTATTAGTCAAAGATTAAAACTTTCAATGCTGCATATCACTTAAACATAATGAGAAGACACAAAAAAAGGCTTAAATTTTTCAACCTCTTAACTAAAGTTTTCAGTCATTTGATTAAAATTGCTTTAAAATTAGTCTGTTAACGTTCTCGAATTAAATTTAAAAAAGTTTCAAACTGTTATATTTCCAAATGTAACCAAAATTTAAAATACTTTTAAAATGTTTAAAAAACGTGTTCAATATAAAAGGTAATCTCAACCATTTCCATAACAATATTGCAAAAGTATTTAGTTAAAGAAATCCATGGATTCAAACAAATTGATTTACAACACTTTAGTGAGGAGAAAAATGGTTTCAAACAATAACTGATTTTCAATATTTACAACAATTTAGGAAACCGCCATACTTGTAAATATACATCGATGGGATTGACAAATTCCTTTAGAAAATAGTGTGATGATAATATATATGGCGTGATTAAACATCAGATATAGGACAATATATGTAATAACTTTTAATATGGTATATATTCTCGCAATCATTCTCCCTTGAGAGAGTTCAGTATAATTAAACTTTAAATTTCTGTGCATTATATTTCAACAGTTTGTTTTTTCTAAGAAATTAATACTCATCAATATTTATAGAAGTGCATATTTCACACAATCGCGAAAAATATCATTTTAAAAGATATGAAACAAGTGTATATCAAAATGAGACCACTGCCTAGAACAAACTAAAATCACACTGAATCTGAGGAAACGTCTATTAATATCACATATCCTTTGAAAGAAAAGCAAAATGCTGTCTATAGAGCAGAAGCATTACTAACAAGCAGTCATTAAACATATCTACACAAACTGCGGCATGAAACACTGTAAACAGCACCAAACACGAAAGGATAAACACAAATATTACAAATGTGACTCGGCACAGTAGAGAACACTAGATTTTTTTTTTTTCTTGCACTACTGTAGATGCATATTGCAGATGCGCATGTGAGGATCTCTCACAAGTAAACGATTTCGATCACAATGAAGGAATATATGTACACACTAGTGTTTATATATGAACAGAAACTGAATGATCATTAGTGTGACACCGATCGGTCTTCCGTTTCCTGATATCAGGAAGAGCGTAGCGGAGTTTTTCCCAAAACCTTCTATCGCCCCATCTCAGGAAGGTGCAAGTCTTTAGCCACAATCTCAGATCAGGATCCAAATCACGTTGGGCCAAGCGCCCAATCAGAATCACAATGAGATCATTCTTGCATGTCCTCAGGATCTCGTGGTGGGCCGACTTGAACTCGTAGCGACACCACTCACTGCGGATGAAATTTTCAGACAGGACAACAATTGTCCTGCGGGAGCTCTCGATGGCCTCAATGATGGCGTCAGACAAGTAGCCGCCGATTGGAAGATCCCTGTAATGAAGGCACAGTCGATAACGAGGGTTTCCACATTCTAACTCGGCGGCAAGTACTTGTCCGACAAAAGCTTCATCTTTTTTGCTGTAAGATAAAAATGCATCGAACAGCTTGTCATCCTCATTGGGAACTTTCGCATCACTACTGAAAATACGGACTCCATATTTCGAGAAGAACCATATTCTCATTCGTTTTCGATACACAAAAATAAGCACAATTGCCACGATGAGTATTACGAAAAGGGAAGCTACCAAGATCAACACAGGCATGTAATCATTCACGTGGAAAGACTGGATGTAGCTAGGAGATGCAACACTAACGTTGGTGCACGTCGTCATATTAAACTCGACTAATGGCAAGGTGAAAGTTTCGTTATATATACAGTTTACATTGTACACATCGTGTACCATATCAGTTCGTGACTGCAACCAGAAAGTAAAGTCTCCAACGAATTGGCATTCACATGCCCATGGATTGCTTGAAAGCTGAATGTCGACTAGTTTCGAATTTTGGTTTAATGTCCACACTTGGAATTCCACAATGAAATTGTGATCTAAATGCAGAACTTCTAGAGCTCGTAAATGTGTAAAAGTGGTGTTCCCCATAGTAGTAATTCGATTATAAGACAAATACAAACGACGAAGATTCACTAAGCGTTCAAATTCATATCCATGCAAAGCAACAATAAGATTATGTTGCAAATATAAAGTCTGTAGCAATTTGAGACCATTGAATGTTCGATTGTTAATCATGTGCACATTGCTGTTATTCATGTATAAAACACGCATATTTTTTCTTCCAATGAAAGTGTGACTCGAGAGTGAGGGTATATCGTTTCCATCCAAGTAAAGTTCGGTCACATCCATCGGGATACGTCGGGGAACAGAAATGTGATTTTGTGAGCTGCAGTCCACAATATTAGTGTTCCAGCTCTGATCATAAAAACACGTACAGTTTTCTGGACATACCATTTTACAGTCACAAGCATCAAATTCGCAGCAATGACAAAGGGCAAAGCAGTGACTCTTATAACGGCAAAGGAACTGAGAAGCATGTGCGTGCACAACTGGCACAGTTGTCTTCAAACGGTTAAATGATAACTGGCAGGAAATGTCCTCAATATCTACAATACGGGGATATTGTCGGGACTCGTCCAGCGAGCCTATTCGCTGTATCCATTCCATGTTACAATCACACAGATAGGGATTTTCTGCAGTTGAAAACTCGGGCAAAGGCTTCCTATTTCGTACCTCAGTAAGTCTAAATGCGTTCACTTCAAGATTCTCTAGACGATTTCTGGTTAAATCCACTCTCGTGAGATTCGGTTTTCCCATAAATGTGAAGGGAGTGATGATTTTAATACGGTTATCATTTAAGAAAACTATCTCAATACCATTCGGTAGTGAAGAGGAATCAATCTCAGAGATGTGATTTGAAGATGCATCTAATGTACGCAGTTTAAGCACTCCTTCCAATTCAAAATAGTTGCCTAACGATTCTATTTGATTGTCATGCATATCAAGCCATTGTAAGCCAATAGGCACCAGTGCATAATCAAACCATTCAATGCGGTTTGCTGATATGTTAAGCATCATGAGGTCATGCAAATTGCTAAATAAACCATTTACTTCTGGCAGGAGATTTGAATCTAATCGCAATGCATGTAAGTAAGTTACATCATCAAATGTGCTGGTTTCCACAAATTCGATTTCATTATTGGCCAGACTTAATATTCTGAGAGAAGGTAGTTCTTCAAAAACTCCTTTGGTAAGATTTCCGATTTTATTTCCACTGAGAACCAAACTGTATAAATTTTCTAATCCAAGGTAGCTAGCGTTATGTATATCCGAAATTTTATTATTGGCCAAATCCAGACTGCGGAGTAATTGCAACGATTGGACGGCAGTTGGTACTGCAGTCAACTTGTTATCAGCTAAACTTAGTTCCATCACAGCGCTGTTGTTTCTAAAAGCATCTGGATGCACATCCGAGATATCATTATGACTTAATGACAGGATGTTCAGTATGTGCAATCCACTAAACATAGTATTTGACACTCTTTTAATCTTATTGTTGTTCAGGATCAAAGTATGCAATTTGTATAATGATGAAAATGCATGATCGGAAATAACTTCAATCTCGTTATGATCTAGATGCAAGACTTCAAGACTATATTGACTACGGAATATAGTTGAGTCGATATGAGTGAGTCGATTGTAGCTGATATCCAACGTAGCAACTCGAATTAAATCTGCAAATGTGTCGATGCTCAACCAGTGACTTGTTATCTCGTTGCGGCTTAGGTCAAGAATGAGCAATTGTTGAAGGCCTGCAAACAGTCCTGGCGGTAACACACTAATAGAGTTGTTTTGAAGATACAGTTCAACTAACTCTTCACAGTTCCTTAGAACGAGAGGAGGTAGGGCGACGATTTGATTATTCGACAAGTCCAGGATTCTCAATTTATCCAAGCCGTGAAGTGCCGATTCCTCAGCTCTTGATATTATATTGTGATCTAAGCGAAGTTCCCTCAGTTGGTTGACAGCAGCAAAGCCTTTACTTGTTAGCACCTTAATTCTATTACGTGAAAGGCGTACGCGCTGCACATCCACAAGACATAAAACGTTGTCACGGTTGCCAGTTGAAAGGCCGACACTAGATATGTCAGAAAAGTTATTGAGAGTCAAGTTCAGAGTTTCAAGTCGGCGCAATGGGCAAAGAAGGGTTTGAGGCAGATTGTTTATGTTATTTTCACCAAGATCTAATCTTTCCAATAACTGCAACTGCGAAAACGTTTCAGCCGAAAGATGAAGAGCAGTTTTTCCACGACGATAGTTTCTGGATCGAATTGTCAGGTTCTTCAGTAAGGATACACCATTAAAAGTCATGGGAGGTATGGTTATCAATGTGCAATCTTCGATTACAAGCTCGCGTAAGTTCTTTAGTACTCCAAAAGTATTGTTCATCAGGTTGTCGAGATCATCATTCAAGTGAGGATTTGGATCTATATAAGTCTGGGCATTGCGGTTATCACACATCACTTTTAATTTCACAACGCGATCTGGATAAAACGATGAAAAATTGATGAAAACATCATTCAAATTCTGCACAGCACATTTCACAGACAATTCATCATCGTTGCCTTTGTCTTCACTGAAACAATCATTGTCCCCGTCAGTGGCGGCGAAAGCAAAGAGATTTGTAGCATCGATCATGAACACCATCAGCATAATCCTCCACAATATTGAATAACTGGCCATGGTCTCTCAAAAAAGAATTCAACGACTGGGAGAAAAGATTAGAAAGGCAATGTCCGATCTCAATTAGAGTTCCATGCTGCTTTTATGACAACAATTAGGACCACAGAGAGGTAAGAGCTGGGTAAACAGACAACCCCCGCACATCGTACGTCGACTAGAAGGACAGAGTTTATTATGACGGGAATCACTCTCTCCGACTGGTTTTTAGTGAGGACTCCGGTGTACAACAACACGTGGATTCTTACTCCGCCCACAAGGGATGATCATCCAATGAGTGAAGAGGGGAAAAAGCCATTCAGCTGGTAAACGATGCGGGTTCTGCTTTCGGTTTGAGTCGTCTTCAGCGGCAGCGCTTGGGGTAACACTATGCTGGGGTATCTGGCTTCTCTTTTCAACAGCTCCGGGACCGGATCGAATCCTATTTGGAAAGAAAAGAGATATTCAATACATATCAGAAGCAGAATGGCGAATTTTAGCGTTCCCATCTTCACGGTTAATTTTAGCCACCTGGCTATCCCCGACCATTTCGCACCCATTTAGCGCTTTTGAAAAACCCATGTTTACGATCAATACTGAGTAATCTTATTACACGATGCAACAGGAGAAATAAACAACTTCACAGATTGTCAGTAAACAAGTACAAGGTATTTGAAGTTTCTCAGATAAATTATTTAATTCTTCAAGTTTTCTAAGCACAAGCAAATAACTGCGCAAGTATTTTATTTAATTCTGAAAAGATTTATTTTTAGAAAAGATATGAAAGCATTAAAATATCGTTTGGAACGAATAATTGGTTAGAAGATTGCCTTAATCTATGTAATAAGTTACAAAATTCTATTTTGACAAAACATAGATTCAATATTTCGAAAAGCTTTTATTAAATGAGTAGATTCATTTAATTTAAAGTGATTTAGCTTCACATTTCAAAAATATTTATCACATTTTTTTTTTTTACACGGCAAACTATTTTATATTTAAACTGAAAAATATTTTCCCATTTACGAATAACTGAAATTTGTGTGTCATAGATTTTTGGGCAACAGACTTGACAGTTAAAAGATTCTTAGATGCTATAAAATTAAATGCATAAAATGACACCATTTTAACTTTTACATGGCCTACATACTAAAATTAATGAATTAAATTTGATCTTTTTTTATATAATCAATGATATTAGTAATGCGATATTTCAAAAGTATATATAACAATTTCTTATTTTTCCAAAATGAAAATGTTCGAAACTTTTTTTTTTTTTTTTTTAAAAAAAAAAAAAGGTCATATTTAAGAAAAAAATAAGTCTATGTACCTTTTTTCATAAGGGATGAATTTAAAACTGTAAAATTATTTCGAAATATTCATAAGTGATTACGCTTTGATAAACATTTCAAATACTTCAATGCCTAAAACATAAAATTAGATTCAGAGTCCATGCAATTTGTAAAGAGCATTAATTTTATTTTTTAAAAAGCTTTCCATCTTGATGTACGTTAAAATTATTTAGCGTTTTTGATTCAGCAATTTCAATTTCGCTTTTCAATTATCTTATTCGGTAACAAAGACTATTTGAAAACGCTGCAAGAAATGAAACAATAAAATTTAAAGTTAGAAAGCTTGACTTATTCAGTATTAGCAATAACACAAAAATGATGCATATTAGAAATAAATATGAAAGGAGAAAATGCTTAAGCTAAAGAATTTATAAGATGACTTTAAATACGTTTTTATAAAAAGAAAGACATCTAAAGAAGAAGCATCTTAAAAATTATTATCCTAACTAACAAGTCCCATAAGTCTCATGACGGAAAATAAATTAAATTGCTGCATTTCTTTCACTCATAATGAAACCTTATACGAATAAATGCAATTTTAACCGATTAAAATTAATAATTATTCTCATTAATTCTTCATGTCATGAAAAATTACTGAGAAACATTAAATCTCTTCAGTGATACATCCAATTAAAAAAGCTTGAGTACTAAAAATTGTAGAGAGTATAGGGGTATTAAAAACAAATCTAAGAAATTGTATCATCCAATCTAATAAAGAATAACTCTCAAACAAGTCAGTATGTAGTTTTATTAAAAATACAAACATTGATTAAAAAAACTGAGCTATCTTAAATTGCAAATACTTAATTAAAAAAAAACTTAAGATTAAAGAAAACGTTCCGTGGGATTGATTGATAGTTTATTAATTTCCCGCTTCGAAGAAATAAAAGGGGTTGCGGAGATAAACATCGTAGTTTTAAATCACAGTCAAATTGACGAGGACGGCACCTGAACTAGAAATCCACTGTCCTAACTTCCACACCTTCCCAAAAGAAGACTTTCATTGCGAACAAATTTAATGTGCCTCAGCGTATTGTATTGTACGACAAAATATTAAAAAAAAAAGTAGAAATCAATCAACAGGAAAAATTCTTAAAATATATGGTTATAAGAACGACAGTGCAATACAAAATATTTGCAATATATATATAATATAAAAAATAATAAATAAAAGTCAACAATTTTAATTTTCGAACCATTTTCAATTAATAACTTCAAAATTTCTTATACCATATAAGCCCGAATATAACGTGCCAACGAATTTAACGTGAAACTAAGAATTTTATAAAGATAGTTAGAAAAAAATGAATTTAATGCGAGTCAATATATTAACGGGAAATTAAGTATCGCGTTACATTCGAATCTCTACAAAATTGTTTTTAGCAACATTTCATGAACATATTAAAGTTACACTCCCTATTATTTAATTATCAGGATCGTTAAAGAAATTTCAAATTAATCAAAACGGGTATTAATGATTTGATCAAAATCTTTGATTTGAATTTGAGTTTTATAGATTAGTTAGATAGATTTTCTTGAGTACACTCCATCATACAAATGCCAGTCGTCTTATTGAAAAAAAAAAAGTTAAATTCTTTCCGATTCTTAAAAGAAACAAAATTCTAAAATTATCCGCATTCTGCATTCATTTGCACATTGTTATGGCACTAGTGTAATTAAATATTTAACCTGTCAAAATGCTTATAACATTTGATTTTACTAAGCATAATCAATCATATATATATATATAATATTCTAAGATTACTCATCAATAATATCATAAACAATAGTGTCAAGTAAAGGGTAGGATAATTAAGCAATAATTGATTCTACTCTCTTGATATTCATTATGACAGTTACATAAAACTTAACTCTAGGATATCTCATTCCATGATATTTATACAGAACCATGTATATATACAGCGCAATTAATGATAGCAAATTCACCAACTTTTTCTATTACCGGTAATTCAGCAAAATATAGAAACAAACCAGTATACCGACTACAAATCACCAGGAATTCTTAAAGAAAAATAAAATAAAAAACATTACAAGACTTTATTGGATTCTTGCATGCTGTGACAAAAGTATACGAAAAAAATTGTATTCCGAACATAAATTTCAGGGATTTTACGACACATTACAAGTAATGATTACACGCGACAGTTTTGTCGAGCGAGTTTTATAGAACAAGAGCGATTGCACGTGAATAATTTTTCGCAAAGTGAACAAAAATATATAATTAAAAATGTGATCTATTTGTCAACATGTTTTAAAAAATTAGCATGCAAAAACATAATAGATCCAACACTTTGGACTCCTAATTGAGATCAACTTTTTGTGAAAAATAACCCTTCCGTATAAAAGATCTTTCAGATTTCACACTTCTATGGTTATTATTTATAAAGGAGTGAATGAGTGACAGTAGGGATTAATGGAGAAAGATATAACTTGGTTAAACTGCACCACACATTTAAAATACGTTAAGTGTAAGAGATGAAAGAAAAGAAATAGTTGACAATAAAGAGGGTTGAAGAGAGTGAAGTATCACTAAGGTATCCGGAAGGGGGGGGGTCACTTATATTTTCGCAAAGACTGAATGATTGATGAAGTTTAATGGCGCAAGAGTTATAACTATGATCTAGACATTTGAAAAATGGAAGGGTGTGATAAAAATTGGTTGGCAAGAAGGAGGGTCAAATGTAGAGAAGATTCGCTAGGATATCCTGTGATCGCGTCACCCGCACTTACCCAAAGAATAAACTCCATGGGAACGAAAAATATCATCATGGTATCTAGGGGTCATGATACCCGTCCTTACCTAAAGATAAGTCCCTGATAAAGCCAGAGAATAATTATAAGTGTTTTACAGTTACGTAAATAATTTACCGAAGTACCGGTAAAAACAAAGCAGAATTACCGGTAACAACATGAGGCTAAATTTTCCAATTTAGCGATAAACCGGCTTAAAGGTACTACAATTCTCAAGTTCATAAGGCGTCAACAACGTGAATTCTATAACTGTTACAAACTATTCGTTACAAAATAGGACATTAGGAATAATGTCAAAGATAGTTAAAATCTAATCTTTTTAGATTAAAGATAAGAACGGCAACTAGTAACAATTAAACAAGTTTAGTAATAAAATAATTATTTTCAACTTCAGTGACATAATGAATGTAGCGATCATGTAAGATAATTTAACACCTTTAAATCTTGGAGTGTGCAAAGGTTGAATGTGTGTGTTTGTGCAAACTCTAGAAACTGTCAATCGATAACATTATCTTGACTCCAAAGCCTTTGCCACTATTTCCTAATCTGATTTGATCGATCTCGCCACAAACATGCGAGCTGTCGGAAATGTAATGCCATGAAGAGAAGGTATCGAACACATACACACACGTTAACTCATTATTGATTTCATGTAAAATTTATGTAAACCATTTCGGTTAATTGTGCTATGCATTTCGACTAGTATGGATACATAATAAATATGCAATAATATTCATGTAAACACGATTTCATAATCTAGGTATGAAATCACATTTGGTATTTTAATACAAGTTGCATATGCAGCTAACTGCTGATATTAACATTTATAAAATGCGATGAATTTGTGGTATTGTTAGCTAGCATATATATTAATTTTATGTCATAAAATGTATTAATCAAATATATATTAACGTATTTTATATGACTTAAAATTACATGCAATTCAAATGTTATCAGATTTTCTAACTTTACTATTCATACTTATCATTCCTTATCCAATGGCTTAAATGTCTTTCATTTCAGAGGAAAATGTACAGCATTTAAGCAGAATTTCGTCTAACATTATATTGAATTTTTTTTATTTAGAAAAGAAACTTTTTTTATATATTTTTAATGCACCTAGACTTCATAAACTGATAATTTGAAAATAAATATTCGCTGAAAATTTAAGTAAATGGTTCATTATTTTCAATTTCAATTATTTAACATATTATTCATCCTATTTACATAAATCGATGTAATGCCGTTTTTACAGCACGTATCTAAAATAAATACCATAAATTAGTATGATATCCAGCATTCATTTTTGCGATTATTACTTACTATGTATTAATTACCTTTCAGAAAAGAAATATTTTTGTTTCGAAAATTCATTTAAAAACTTATGAATGAAACTGTGAAAATAAAGCATTTAAAATAAATTCTAACTTAAAAAAAGATCCAAACATTTATGTCGGTTTTAACTAGTTTCGCAAATGATTTATTTCGAATTTATATACATTTAACAAAAGCTGTTAACTTTTGAAACGGTTATAAAATTATTTAAAAATAAGCATAATATTCGAAACTTTAGAAAACACCTCGAAACTATTATTTTGTATAACAATAACAAACTTGCACGATCAAGCTATAGAAAGTTCATGCGGATTTAAGAGAGTACCTTGACTTTTCAAAACCGGGAAACAGTACTTTCATATTTCTTTCAAAAACAAATATTGTTGATTCTGAATTTGGCTGAAAGATTCTTTCTAAAAAGTCTTTAATTTGGTATAAAAATAACACGCAACCGTCTTTATATTCGTATGAACTTTGATCATTGAATATATTACGTGGTAAGATCAAATGCAAAAGAGTTACCGAAAACACCTATTCAAATTTTATGCTTCACCGATTGCAAATAACTGTCCAAATATGATTTTTTTGCCACGTACCACTCTTTGTTCCAAAACTCAAACACAGCTTGAATAAGTATCTATCAGACATTACTGTTTTACCTCACCAAGATTTCTCCTCCCCTTCTTTCTAAATTATTACCTTCCGACTTCATAGAGTTGCCGCATACAGATAGTCAATCAGAAAATTGTTCAAATATATATAATTCATATAATGTTCCGATTTATAAGTGGTAGCAAACAGTCGTCTGTTTTTATGTTTATGATTGCTTAGAGTTTTAGGAAATCAATATAAAAAAAATATTTAAGTTTAGAGACGATGTGACTAAAAATTTTAAAAAATGATAGCTTAATTATAATTTCAAAATGAACACGTACTATCAATTGTGTATATGTTTCTTTCAAATGTTCTTGTAATGGTAAAAACATTTTATACAGCATTGAATTAGCCAGTTAGATATATGATATCAAGATTAATATTTCTTAAGGATATGCGGTACGATTGATTTGAAATGCTATGAATGTGTTAAAATGAAAAATAAAGTTTTTGATTGAATTCACGACTTTTAATTTTGAAAGGTCAATTACATAAAGTGAAGAATTCTCATTTTTAAAATACATAATTTCAAATGTTTTTTTGTTTTTTTTTTGTTTCCCAACATTTCACCAAGAAAATTTTGAAATTCAAAACACATTTAACTTAACGCTTTCTGGTTAAATTTTGATAAACTGATAAAATATAGTCAACTCATTTATTAAAATTTTATCGAATTCGTAAAAATTTTATAAAATAAAAGTTATATTACTTACATATAAATAAAATAAATATCAGTCTATGCGACTTCCGTTCTGGTCTGCACTTTTATCCAAACTAGACTCAAAAAATCTGACTGCATTTAAGCTTATTTCGTTTTACGCTTTAATAAATACTAATATAATTGCATAAGCTCACAATGTATTAATAGTGAGGAATTCAGAACCACGAACAAACAATGTACTATCATCAAAGCATCATTAAATTCTTATTTTATTGGTTTCTTTTTTCGTATCGATGATAACAACTCAGCAGTAAATGATATAAATAATACGTCAGCCAACAGTTATCGTCTATTTGTTTATTAAATTTTATTGACGCAACATTAGAGTTGCACAAAGGGTAATTGGCGATTGATATAAATTTAAATCATGACCAAATGGTGAGGAAGATGGAAAAAAAGACACCCCTTAAGAGCCGGCAGAAACTCCCATTTTTCAACATGACTGCATTTGGATGCACGAATTTCGAACTTGTGAGCCTTAGGTTACAAGCCGCGGCACAGCAAAACAGAATTTATTATCGCATTACGTGGCAAGAATGTGAGTGATTATTGAGGTTTACGGCACGAGAGCCAAAAGTGACTACGCAACATCAAACAATGTATAATTTTGATTTTGATCTTTCTGAAAAAATGAGAGAAAAAAAATCGGTTGATAAAAAGAAAAATCGAAAATACAAGAGGATCGCTAGTGTATCCTGAGGGCGCGTCACCCATATTTACCATGTTTCCCGCACTTACCTAGAGAGGTAGATCCCTGATTTTGGTTTGGTTTTATTAACGTCGCACTAGAAGCAACACGAGGGTTGTTGGCGACGGACCTCGTAATTTCGAACCTCGGTCAAGTGACGCGAGGACGACATCTGAGCTGGCACCCCCCTCCTAACTTCCACACCACGCCAATGGGAGGACT
Organism: Nephila pilipes; assembly: GCA_019974015.1. Lineage (NCBI taxonomy): Eukaryota > Metazoa > Arthropoda > Arachnida > Araneae > Nephilidae > Nephila > Nephila pilipes. The sequence goes on from BMAW01019223.1 coordinate 117,492, forward strand.
TTTGCCCCCGACCGATTTAGAGTGTATCAGCCTCGGCTACACGGCTGGTCTTCATGGCATCAAGGCTCGAACACATGACTTAACGAAAACCGCCGGGAGCGAGCCCGATGCCTTAACCACTAAGCTACCTTGGAACAGGTGGAATATGTGTCAAGAATATTGAGTTGGTTGATAGATTGTTTATCAACACCACACTTAGAAGAAATTCGAATTACGACGGTTCTCATAATTTTGAGCCTTGGTCAAGTATGACACTTATTATGTGACCCCACTCATCAAACCTCTACACCAGGGATCGGTAAAGTGGTTCATATCGACCCCCCGAAGGTCGATCCGATCTAGCAGGTCAATGAATGAATACCAATGTTAATTCAATCGCAAATTTATGGACAGCAACGCAGTGTGTACAATTTTCGGTTGGAATCCCATTTGTAATTAAAATATAGTTAGTAAAGTGTTCACAACAGATAATAACTTATTTAATTTCTCATTCCTGCATATTTCTTAAAATAATTATTTATCTTTTTTTCCCGTTTAAAGTATGCGTGTTTCTTGAGGAGTTCTCATACTCAGACATGTGAGAAATGATTCTCGCACAAATTTGTTACAAGATGACCCAAAATAGAGCACAACCTCTTAAATTATGACTGTTTGATAAGCTTTGCGAGAAAAATGATGAACTATCAAACCAATTATTATTACACACCGAAATACGATAGTTGTCAAAAGGTGGGCGGTTACAAAAACTAGTTGAATTGTTTAAATAGTTACAGAATTTCTTACTGAAATTAATCTAGCCTTAAGTGACTAACTGTAAAAAAAAAATAAAAACAATATTTCTTATTTGGCCGATGTATTTGCAAAGTTCAATGATATTCAAACACGTCACCAAGAAAAAGATATTACATCAATTCAAGCACGAATAATTATTTTAAACTTTCAAGATACATAAATTAAACTTGTTTAACTCTTCATTGTTACGTGAAGATTTTCAGTACTTTTGAAATTTACGGCAATGGGATATAATTGACGTAGAATTGGAAATACATACAAATCATCTCCAAAAATTAAGCGATGATTTTAAATTACGCTTTGGAGGTATTAAAAATACAGATATCCCAGCATAGACTATTGCGCCACTTTTTACTCAAGTTTAAAATAACAGCAGTCATTTGTAAGATGAAGTCATTGAATTATTAGTTGACCATGCAGCAAAGATGCTTTTTAATAATTTAACTGCGAGTAAATGTACGAATATAAATATTAAGCAAAAATATCCGAAACTTGTAATACGACATTTCCCATTTTAATTGCATTTCCCAGCTCTTATATATGGTTGAATCTGGCTTCAGTCATGTTAATTCTATTTAAACAAAGAAAAGAAATTTATGGAGTATGGAGCTCCGAGGCGAAGTAAGACTGAAATTAACAAATTTTGAACCACATTATTGCTTATCTTGCCCAGAGTCATCAAGTACACCCTTATCATTGATTTATATAAAAATTTGATTTTGTCAAAATCAAAAGAGATAAAAAAAAAAAAAAAAAAAAAAAGAAAAAAAGAAACTGTTTCTTAAATGATTTAATTTATTTAAGAAATAGGTAAGTTTTTTTTTTCTTTTGCTATTTCTTATAGAGGGGTCGATGTTAAAAAATGTTTGGCGGCACCTGCTCTACACCATGCCAAAGCGAGGATCTGAAGCCCTGACAGATTTAACGTATATCAGCCTTTTGTACGACGAGTCTTTAGTGGTAACAGGACTCGAGCCCTCTGCTCGACGTAAACAAAGTTGGTTTTAATCCCACGACCATGACCACTCAGCTACCATGGCTGCTAAATAGAGCTAGTTAAAATTCGCGAGTTCAAAAACTTTTTTTTCTTCTCTTTTCTTTATGTCTTATAATCTTTTTCGTTGCAGTATTTCATGCACTCTAACCACTAAGAAGATAATTGTACTTTCTGACCATTCTTATGAGTTAATATTTCTATAAAACCTTGGAATTTTTTTCTGAGGTACTGTGATTTAAAAGCCACAAAGATAATTTGCTAATATACAAACCGCATCCTTCAGCAGTGCAACCAGAAAAACCAAGTTGAAACAAAAGATCTGCTTCAAAGAAATGTGATTCCTCCTCCCCCCTCCCCCCGCAACAGATGGTTTCCGAAAAATAAGAGGACACCTAATTTGGATGAATTGTACAGCTAAAAATTATTTAAAGTCTTTATTTTTATTTATTAATATATACTGCATGAAAAAACAATACTGGCTTTAAAACATAAAAATTATTTTAATTTAAAAAAAAGAGAACCGATTTTATACTATAAAGCACGCTAAAAGACAAAGCTGTGTCAAATAACAAACAAACGAATAACATTAAGGAAGGGGTGGGGGTGCTTCTCGTAATAAACCTGAAAATTTGTTCAAGTTTGTATACATTAATTAGTCATTCTGGAAGACTTATAATTTCGTCATTCTGGAAGACTTATAATTTCCTCCATTTTCTATACTTTACAACTATGGAAAATAACAATTTTTTTTTATCAGTTCAATGTCACACACACTAGAGCTGTAAAACAAATAACTGGTAACGAACTTCGTTTTCTTAAGATTGTTCTAGGTAATGATCTCAGCGCTGGTTCTCTTACTTTCCAAATTTTCACACAACGCCACGAGTGTATATTGAAGTTTCTTTATATTTATATATCGAGAAATTACAACTATTTTTCTAAAGAATGACCTTTAAAGAAATTGATTTTTATACTAACAGAGTTAGAGCCAAGAATGCCTTAAGTTCTTACTATACCAATTAAGTAAGTTATGCAGACTGGTTTCATTGTCCGAGGGCCTTTCAATTAAAGCTTAAAAACTGCATAGTTATATTTTTTTTAAAAAAAGTGCTTTAACAATTATAAACGATTAACGAATAAAACTTTAACGGAAAATTATTAAGTATTTAAAAAATGTGTCTCATAAAACTTGATTCGTGAGGAATCTCAAAAGTTAATTCAGGAGGGAAAAGCAAAATAATTTTAGCTATTAAATAGTTTTTGAATATATTATTTACTAGGTATCTTTTTCATTACAGTGACATAATACAGTTACATTCTTAATTAATCCTTAAGAAAAACTATTATCTTAAAGTTTTCATATAAATCGGGGTATTTTAGTGATATTAATATGCATGCATATATATATATATATATATATATATATGTGTGTGTGTGTGTGTGTGTGTGTGTATACTAAAACTGCGATAATTACTTTGTAATTAATATATTTCATTTAAATTTTCAGGAGAATACAATTTCGTTTTAAAATTTATCAGATTTATGCATAATGGTAAAAAATAAAATTCAAAATTTTAAACTTACTTGTTGACCACAGCTATGTGACTAATTAACTAAAAAACACTCATTTATAAATGAAATGTATATGCTTTAATAAATTCAAGATTGTTTCCACTGTAAATATATTATTCCGTTTTCTAAGGATTTATTGGGAAAACACATGTTTCTCGCAAAAAGAGAATTCTCGCTTCCCAATACGAATGCATTATCATTCAGAAATATGAACCTGAAGTCGTATTGTTTCCCGCAGAAGGAAACGCATTTCGAAAACAAATCATGCATGCGCTAAAGTCATTCATATCTTTTCACTTCCCAAGTGCATCCTTTGAACTATGACACTTAATACATCTATTGTTTCAAATATATATACGTAAAATAAATGAAAAAATTTAAAAAAAAAAAAAAAAAAAAAAAAAAACGAAATACAAATATATTTTTCAATGACGTAAAATAGGGAAGTGACATATTCATATTCCTTCTATTCGCCCTTTAAAAAGAAAATTGCATACTAATTACTAATTCCTATGCCACTAGTTAAACGAGTAGGCGTGTTTGAAAGTTCGTAATCTTCCTGGAATTGCTGGTAAATACACTCATCTGCATGAATATAAAACAGTGAAAAATAAAAAATACTTTCAACTTTGTGATGAAGGCTTCCCTAATATACCGTCTACGGACGATAGTTTATTTTTATTTTAACACCCAACCTTATTAATTAACGTACCCATAACAAAATGGGTAATTAATGGCTTCGGAAGAGTTTCCACGAAATTTCTGACAAACATATTTAAGTAATTTTTCAATAATAAAAGATTTTATTTGGAAGTAAAAAAAACACATAAATTAGTTAAGGAAACGATATGTCATCCTATATTAATAGTGCTCAGTTTTTCTATGTTGAATACGTATATACACAACTTGTTTTATTTTTTTCAATTCATATTCTTACGACACTGAAAAGTTTCCGACCTTGACGTGAAAGATGGCAACACTCGTCAATAAAAGCTAAGGAATGTGGTTGCGCATCTTTTGACAGGTACTCACCAACATTTCAGCCATTTTGGATACGCAATTGTAGTTTGACAATCGTTTGAGCTAGTCGTTGTGAATGTTTTTGTTAAAATGGAAAAAATCAAGAATTGAGCTGTCATTAAATACGCCTAAGCAAATCAAAGATGAGTTGGGCAATGTGTTCGGGGATTCTGCCCCATCATTACCCTCCGTGAAATTTTGGGCAGCTGAATTTAAACGTGGTCGTACCAGCTTGGGAGACGATGGACGTAAGGACGTCAAAAAACTGCAACCATTGACGATAACATCGCTGAAGTTCACCCAGTGGTGCTAGACGACACGTCGAATTAAAGTGAGATATAGAAGAGGCTATGAATATGCCCAAAGAACGTGTTTGTCACATATTGAATCAAGATTGAGGCATGAGAAAGATGTCCGCGCATTTTGGATACCGCGTTTGATCACGTTAGACCAAAAATGTGTTCGAATATACGTTTCCAACACTCTGTCGACGCAATAAATCAGAGTTTGGGCGTCGATTAATTTCTGTAGATGAAACTTAGATACACTATTATGCGACGGAAACAAAAATACCGACAAAACAGTGGGCTGCGAAGGGGGAATCGCCCCCCCCCCAATGAGCAAAAACCGTTTCTTTCGCTGGGAAAGATATAGCGACCTTTTTTTTTTTTTTTTGAAATAGTCATGGAGTTATTTCAATCGATTACCTTCAAACAGGAAAACCAATTACAAAAGCATACTACACATCACTACTTGGCAAGCTGAAGGTAGAAATTTCGGGAAAACGGCCACATTTGCAGAAAAACAAATTCTTTTACACCAAGACAATGGACCGTCTCACACCTGAGCGGTTGCCATGGCGAAAATCCATGAATTATGGTTTGAACTGCTTGACCGCCCTCCTTACTCACTTGATCTAAACTTACAAAGAGACTATGTGGGAAAAAAAATAAAGGAAAAAATGTCTTGTACCTTTGGTAGGTCTTAAAGTTTTCAGACCACCCTCGCAGTTATGCCATGGGAAAAACGTTTACCCTTAAAGGGTAAACGTATGGAATCAATCGTGATATTCCTCTCCCATAGGAACAAAATCCCATGCTTCCTTTTCAATGTTTTTTTTTTTTTTGTATTCTCTGTGAAAATTCTATGCTTCTGAAGTTCGGGAAATGTTCACCATGTAAAGAATTTCAAAACATCCCTCCATCTACCACAGAAAACGTAGACGGGGCGAAGTAGTAGTCTTAAAACTATAAACAAAAATAACCGACAGGTGTTTTGAGAACTTTCATTTGTGTATGCTGTTTGTTTTCTCGCCATTGGTAGTCATTGCTAAGATCTTGTGGATTCGCTCGATGTGACATTTCACGCTCGAAAAGATAAGGAAAAAAAATCACTTCTGATAAACTTTCTATCAACAAAAATAAAAGCGAATGTTTGTGACTGAAATGCATGCTTGAAATAATCTTTTTTTGTTCCCTTCTTTGTTTAAATTATATAGTTTTCATTAAATGGAAAATTAAGCAATACCATTTTCCAAGCACATCCGTTTTTCAAAGTTGTTTGCTTCATTTCATTAGAACTATTTTAAAGCAGTGTTCATTCATTTATTTTTATGCTTTGTGTTAATTTCTTGACTGTCATATAATTTATGTAGAATATATACGTTTTTCTCCCTTTCAACACACAATTTCAAATAACACGTAGCAACAACATGATACCTTTGAAAAGGATAACACATGGAATAGTAATGTGTTATCAGTTTAATAGAAAATATTTCTCTTTATAATAAAAAAATGCGTTAGTTTAAGATAGTTACTGTCCAAATCCATATTTATTTATAAGTAATAACTAAAATTAGTCGTAGTGAACAGTTTACATTAAAATAGTAGTTTTCTTGGAAATTATCAAAACAGTACTTTCAAGTAATGCGAGAGTTGAAATAAGAGAAGTGTTAATTTTTTGAAAAGAAAAATCAATAGTTAATTTCAGTAAAATTAGTTTTTAAGATCCTTTTTCAGTTGTAGAATTGTATAGGTTTTCCGCGGGCCTTTATTACAGAATACTGCCATTTCTTCTCATAGCTGCTCAATCAAATCATTCGCGAATGATTGGGCACAACACTTATCACAGGATGAGAGAAAAAAAAATTCGGGGTTCCATAAGTTTCAATATTCATTCGATATGACATTTCCAGTGCTTCTATATTCGATAATTTAATCATCTACCCTTATTAGCCACCCAAGGGGATATTGTTTTAGATGGATCACTTTTAGCGAACCAGATCACTTTTCAATTTTTTATCATTTGCTTTAATTTTATTTACATTTAGCTTACATATATTCAATCTAATTAATTTATCGCTTCCTTTAATTTTAATATCGGAAAAGTTTACCTTTGTCCATTTCTCGATATTTCATCGTTTACTTTTATTCTTATATTTAATTGAGTAATTTAATAATAATTATAAGAAAAAGCGCACCTTAGGTGGCTAAATCTGTTCTTCGCAAAACTTTGTATAGAACTTTTTTTAAATTTATTTCGCCAGTCATTTTAAAAGGGGGAGGGGAATATTCCTCAAACGAAGTGAATTTTGTGTGTGTGTGTTCAATACAATTTCTAAAAAGCAAGAATTCTAATAGCGTGTACCATTCTTCAATTGTATTCAAGAAGTATATTTTTTAAAACATATTTACATTATAAGAAAATTTGAAACCTACATATTTATTGGTTTTTGGAAAATCCTGGTTAGTTTCATTTAACATGGATCTAGCTAAGCAAGATCTATTGGCGACGAACCTGGAAATTATGAACAAGGTCAAGCGACGATATATCTCACTGAATGCCCATCTGTTGCATTTGAATTTAATATCCTTGTAGTAAAGACTGGGCTCAGGTAACTTATGTATAATTAAGATTGATTTAAGATTTGAAGTGCTAAACTTTAAATTATACTAATATTCTTTTAGCAATGTTTCGCATTTCAAATTAACATTTCATCATTTTTACTTTACATTATATTAAAAAAATTTCGTTTAGCAATTTTTTCAGAAGCTTACGCCAGATGTAAGGCTTTGCCTTCGCAATTCAAATAGTACAATTTGTATATTTTTCTGCCATGAGAGAACGCAAAAACATGGACTCAAGTCATAAAAAAAATTACTATTCCTTTTTCCAAAATATTTGACCTCAGAATTTTCATTACATTTTTTAAACATATAATTCATACGTAATCGTATATTTAATAGAAAAATGAGCTTAGTAATAAGTAAAAAAAAAAGGTTTTTCGCATACTTTTGGGGTAGTTTAATAAAATTCCTTATAAAACTAAAAACATAATGCCACAAACAGCTTGAAATTGATAAAATTAAATATCCCTTCAAAAAATATCAAAATTTACAACTTTTTTAAAAACAAGTTTTCAACCATTCCCATTTGTGTGAAACTTAAAATTTCATCTAGCAAATGTTCATTTCGAATGATAATATATTTCTTATTGCCGGAAAAATCGCTTACTCGGAACATATATATATATAACTGACGCTTCAATTTCAATCACTTACTTTTGGTATCAAGATTAAAATTTCTTTATACATCCCAACGTAATGACTGGCACCACTTGTAACTTGGATGAGTAAGAAGGGAGGGGGATTTGAAACAGTTAAAGAGAAAAGTTTTCCAAACATCAAACTTTACAAACAAATATGTTACAGAGTGTGTATTAGGGTGGGACTGGAGGGGGTGAATGAAGATACCGAAATGTAACATGAAACCTCCCTCGACTAAAATACTTCTTGAAAGAAATAAAAATAATAAAAGAAGAGGGGGGATATTCAGAAAAAAAACATAAAATCGATTCTTATTCTTACACTCTCCTTTACAACTGCTAACACAGTTGGACTTTTTTTTCTCTCAAACTTTTTTTTTTCACTTTAGCTTTCTGCTCACACTATTTTACAACGAATCCATTTGTCAGAAGGCGGGGGGGAGGGAGAAAAGCACGCGGAGGAAAAGAACTGCAACTAACACGAAAAATGTTGGCAGCCGCGCATGAATACATGCATGAGCTATTGGGCTGCTGTCTGACACTTCACTCCGATCCGGCCAGTATCAATCATTCTACCGCTCGCTATCCGGCGTGAAAAAATAGGGCGAAGAAAAGAATAGCGGAGAACGAAAGAACCGGAAGCCAGATAACTTGGATTAGGAAACAAAACAGTTTCTGAACATTTCTTTAAACTTCTATTTATTTTTAAAACTCGAAAGAGGTTTTTACCTTCTTTTTTTCGCTCTTTTTTTTTTTTTTTTTTTTTCATTTTTACGGTCTAGTCGTGCTTGAATACATAATTTTTTTCCACTTTTAAGTCGATCATGTTTTCGTTGTGTTTTTCATACATATGATGTTCACGTTTCAACGTTGGAATATATATTCTCGGTGAAATCAGAATCGAAATAAAAAGCAACGATGTAAGCAATCTTGCCTCAGGAAGCCGATGTATTGACACGTTACTCGTTCGACGTTGTCAGCGAATTTCTTGTACTTGATCCTTAAACTCATTTCTTTTAGACGCATTACCAACGCCTTCCGCTTACAAAAAAATTTAATAGCTGCTTTCGGTTTCTTTTTATCTGATACACGTGGACTGCTTTCAAAAATAGGTGGGTTATTTTTAGCTAGTTTATATAAAGGTTTGTCAGGTATACCATACATAAATATAGGACACCTACTTTAAATTTAAATTCAAAAGGCTTCCGATTTAAATATGCATTCATATGTAGATGCGAAATGCGTATATAAAGATGAAATTTATATGCTAAACTACATATATATTTCATTCCGTTATATTTAAAAGCGTGGAATTTTTCAAATAAATTGTGAATTATTTTGTATCGCATCCGAGAAAATTCGGCCTGACATTCCGAAAGTTGATGATATAAATACATAAAAATGCATACACATGAATATAAATTGCATTTGTAAAATAACTTTCAAACATACAATGTAAAAGCAATGTCTATAAAAATTTTAAATAAATGTTCCATATATATGGGTCATATTTTCCTGAAGTATAACTAACTGCATTTATACTTAATATAGCTCACATTGCCATACAATAAACAACAATATGGTATTAAAAATTGTTGTAGTAAAAATGATATGTCATTTTTCTTTTATTATGTGGAAATATGCGAGGAAAAGGATTTGATCATGTTTGAATGTGTAAAACATATATAATTTACTTCTTTCGATAAAGGAAATTGTGAATATTTGCTGAGTAATAGGTCACTTTGTATACAAGTATTATTTAAAACTATCGAACATACATGAATAATAGCTATTGGAATGAAAAAATTCTTAATAATAATTGGATTTTAAGAATTCTGAGTGAAAATGGACTAAATATAGGAAAATCAAAACCAAAGATAGAAAAATGTTTTTTTTTTTTTTTAAATATTTTTTTTTAATGAAAATTAGAATCAACTAAGAATATAATGAAACAAAGCAAAAAAGATATAAAGTAATTAAAAATTGCTGACTCAGGCTTCTGACTGATATGTGGGTTAAATATGCATTAAAGGCTCCCAATTATCCCACGTAGCAATTGCTTTATAACAAAATGGGTAAATACCAATAAACGTAAGAGCCGAACAAGTGTGAACGTAAATAAAACATTACCACAATATAGCACACAAGAGAGAATGAATACAAAACAGAGTAAAATTTTATATATATATTCATTTCTCAATACTAAATATTACAAAAACAAGGTCACATGAAATAGTTGCAGAGCATTAATTTTAAAAAACTAAGCGATCAGTATTCGTATTGAAACAAAAAAAAAATTTTTTTAAAAAGCAAAGGGTAGAGAGAAACGATGTTGATACCAATTTATATTAGTAGAACATGTTCAGAATATTTTTAATTTCGAAGAAGAAATTATTTCTTAACTTCTGTCAGATATCGCAAGTTTAATTTCTTAAGAAAATCATCCTTTAAAATTTATTTAAATCGTTTCAAGATCTTATTATATTTTTAAGGTCGAGTTGTAATTCTCTTTTTATCGTTAAGTGTACAAGTTGTTGATCTACCTTGAAGTTAAAAATGAACAAGATCATAAGCATTTCTCAATTAGTATTTAGAACTTCAGTAACTAAAAAACGCAATATCTAGAACATCAGTAACTAGATCATAGTTTCTAGAACTTCAGTAATGTAATTAGAAAGAAATATTACCTACGTCTTTTAGTTTTTATCAAGATAGCCAAAGGCGTTATGAAAAAATATTAGAAGTACATTATTTATTTACAATAATACATAGCTATAACACATAACAATCTTAACTTAAATTTTGAAAATATTATTGCGAAGTACATAAAATCACTATGAAATTTGTAAAACGGTATACTGCGATTTTTATTTATTATTTCAATATAAATTCTAGTATTTAATGCTAATGTGTTAATTGTGCATAGACCTCATGAACAACCGTTAATATAAACATATAATTGGGAACATATTTATAAAGTATACAATGTGCAGCTAATCTTGAATATTTGATATAAATATTGCTAATCGGAATAAATATTGCTAACTAATAATCGCTTTCAGAGAGATTTTCAGTTAATGAATGATTTAAATAAAGCACTCAAACAAAAGATGCAATTGGAAGAACATCATTGGGCATCATCATAATGCCAGACTACATGTTGCATTGGCGATACGTAAGAAAATCGCAGTTAGGCTGGGAAATTCCGCCACCTCCATACTCCCCAGACCAAGTACCCTTCGATAACCCCATGTTCCCTTCGCTGCGAAAATTATTGGAGGGGGGGGATACAAAACTGAAGCAGATGTCAAACAAGCTTTACTCGAGTTCTTCGTCTCTAAAGACAAGGTATTTTGCAAAAATGGTATTTATACATTACCATCAAGCTGACAAGAGGTCATACGAAACGACAGAAATTAGATTGCACAATAAATACTACTGAATGAATGAAAAATGTATTACCATCTTTTATTTCACATATGGACTTTCTGTAGCATTTCAAACATTTTAAAATTCGTAAACAGAGGTTCTACGTCCGGTAATTATTATACAAATTTTTGGAAAAGGTTGTCATTAACTACGAGTATAATCCACATTAAAAGGAAGTGGGGGTTGTCCAAATATCCTCTTGAAAGAAAGAAAGAATTACGATGTTAACAAGTGAAAACACCTAGTACGATGATAATGAAAATATGTTAAATATCGCTGTCACACATGAAAAATATTGACATTAATTTCGTGTCAAAATCGATACCTTCCAAATCCTTTTTCGAGAAAAAATAACGAAAAAAGATAGTGACGCTTTACCCTGCTGAATGTTTACTAACCCGACACAAAGTTATCAATCGATTTAAGTGGTGATGAATTGCGCGCAATTTTGTCAATACTTCTGAAGACGAGTGACAATATAAGGGATCTTCAGAGCAAATTTTCCATCAATACCGTTATGATTAATATTTCATAAATGACAGTCCATGCTCTGGTATGCGCTCTAAATACGGTAAATAAAAATAACGCTCCAAATGATAGATTCGGAGAGTTATTGACAAAAAAATGACATTTTCTCCGATGCTTAATAAAAGGCAATATAGAACGTATGATGATATATCGTGTATGTCTACACTCTTCGGCATTATAGGCATTTAAGAGAATTTATGATTTTTAGCAATGAAAGGGGCGAAGGATCAGATATATGCCCCCCTCCCCCTTTTTTTTTCTTTTGAAGATATCCAATTAAGAAATGCGTTTTGGTGGGGAAAAAATTTGGCTTACTTCAACCCTTTTTTTCTCCAGGATCGATATATTTCCGCTCATAGTTTCATATTGTTCAGTTATGCCCAAATATATATTAAATGCAATAGCTATTAGAGATGACAAAGTTTTTGAAGACGGAACTAGTCCGCATTCTTGAGTTTTGGGAAAATACACACAAGACAAAAATAACTAGAATTATATAGAGATCGTAAAAATAAAAATAAACAAAATATCAAAAAAATTGAAACATTTAAAACACCTTACAATTTTTTTTGAAAATACGAAAATTAAAAATAATATATTGAATGTTATAACAGGCTTTAAACTGTTAAGCTGGGTTATTCTAGAATTATAGGTTTAACTATCCCCATTAACAAAATATATTATTAAGAAATGGTTATAACACCAAAAATACAAAGTTGAAAAAATTCTGAAAATTTAAATCTAAAAAAAATATAATTAAAAAGTAAACATGCGAATCTGTTTTACACGCGATTTTACTATGGTTCCCTTGATAAGCAATCACTTTATTTATTTGAATTTTTATGAAATTCAAATAAATCTTTCGTTTGGACGAAATCACGACTCCCAGTTAAAAGCAGGCATAACTTCCTTCTTTTTCTTTCTGTTTCATATGTATGAATCACCATTTTCCGGAAACATGAATGCTCCAGTTTGGAACTTTTTTGTAAGAATTTATTCTCAATATCTCACGGTCAGGGAGATTAACAGTACGTTCAGCCGTATTGTAATAGTTAAAGTTCTAAATATGTTTTCTTAAGCAAGTAATTTCTGTAAAATTGAAAATGTCAAAATATTGTGCACGTATACAAAAGGCTTCTATGACAAAAGATGGGTAATCGAAGAATTGGACATGTAGGAACTGCCAGAGAATTTTATCTACGTTGATGGTTAAAAAATAAGAATAAACTTCGTCAGTTTGTTGATAATGTTCATTACGTAGCAAATGTTTGTTACAAAAACAATTCTTATCAAAGTTGGAACTTATATTATCGTTCAATGTATGTTAAGACAGAGACTCACGGTTTACTTAACCCGCGGTTTAGAAACCATGGAATCCCCAAGTACGCATGTTAACCATGTCAGATTGCATATGTGACTGACTTGATTACGAGCTGCCAATATATATTAAACCGAGAAGTAAAAATTTTTAGTATTTATCACTGAAGTTTTTACACACGTTGAAAACGTAAGTTGATTTTACGCTTATCTAATTCACTTAAATAAAACAGCTTTAATATGATATAAAAATAATTTTAATAGGTGCTAAACTTTTGCATTTATATTTGATTTCATGAGTGTAACTTAGGAGCTCAAAATGTTCTTTTTATGATCGTATTCTCACATTCACGAATGCAATGAAAATGTAGGTCATTTTTTTTGAAAAAATCGTAATGGTCTTTCGAAGAAAGATATCCGTCAATATATGGTATGAAAGTAAAACCATGTTTGACGATGACAAATTTCGATTCTTGAGGGAATAACATACCTTAGAAAGAATAAGCTTTCGGTATTCTTTGACGTCATTCAAAATCAATTAGGTGACGCAAGAAAGGCTAGTCTTAAAAAGTGCAAGATAAACCGCAAGAATAAGAAATGACTCTCAATTTGTGAGTTATGCAAATAAAGACAAAAAAGAACGCATGAATCAAATAACATAAACTTAACAATAAATAAGAGGATATAAATAATACGTCGATAAACTAAATGTAAGATTCATAAAAAATATTTTTTAAAGGTATGCCGTGATACTAATTGTGAAAATAAACTAACGTTAAAAAAAAAATTTAAACTTCGAACTTAACTTCAAAATTTCGAAGTACCCAAATAATTCATAATTAGCTGATGATCCACGGACGAGCAATTTTAATTTTAATAATTAAATTATTCCTTAATATTCATTATATACACTCAAGTACTGGTAAAAAATTAATAACTTTTTATCGTAAAAAAAAATGTAAAATTTATAATGAACAGAAGTAACGAAAGAGAAATTGAAACTAAAACTCAGTTTATTATAACCAGGCTGAAAAGTAAACTTTTTGAGGGGAAAAAAATCAGATTATCCAAAGCAAAAACTAGATATATTTTTATTGAAATCCGTAATAAATCGACAGTCGAAACAAAAAGTTAGTTTATCGTAAGTCGAAGGGGGAAAAAATGTAAGCAGAAGCAAAAAAAAAGTCTACATATATTTGCGCTTTTGGTGAAATGCCATCTGCTTATAATTCAATTCGTACAGCGTTTATCGAAGAAACTTTAGAATTAAACTTCGTAATTTCGAAGCACTCAAGAATTCACAAGAAATATACCAATTACAATTATTTTAATCACCTGGTGATGAAAACCCACCCACAAGTATAAATAGAAGCAAAGTCCTACTTTAAAGTATAGATTTATTCAGAAATTCGAGAGAAATAAATATCACCTGCCCATATTCCCTTCCGATTTCGAAAGTTCTTCTTTTGTTTGGCTAATGAAGTCGAAGACATCTGAAGTTGACAGTAGACGGATGAGATGTAAAAGTTAAAAGATCGGGGCGAAAAATAGATTTCCTTTTAAACCGAAAAGTTAGATAAAGTTTAAATGAAAGAGGATTTTCTTCAAATTAGATGCACCGTTTCCAACATAATTAGGAATTTTAACTCCAGCAGTGATACGCATCTCCCTAGAGGAATGGAGATGCAATTAATTACATAGTGAAAGAAACTTTCCGAGTTCAATTTTTAATCAAATTGATACGCACGGTGCAAGTTGTTCTACTAGACGAGAGGACAGAAAATGTTTCCAAGCTTTGCTTTTAAAAATGCTTACAGACCAAAGGGGAAATAGAGTAGACTCTAGACAACGAAAAATAAATATTATCAGAAATTGCGAGATTTCCTTACGAACAATTAAGTCATAATAAATACGTATTTGCAATAAAATGATGATTATGAAGAGCATAAAAGTATAACGTATGTTTAAAAGAATAATTTGAATTTACGTCTAAAAACCATTTCAGAGTAGTTTTTTTTTTTTTTTTTTTTTTGTTTAAATTATGATTTTATAAACTATCGCACAATTATTAACAATAATAATTTATGATAAATGCATCATGCTCTCGCAAAAACAGTTTTTAAAAAAAGTATAATTCACTCAGTTTTGAAAGAAAATGTGATTAATATAATATTTTTAACCATTACAAGGAATATATAAGTGACAGTTCTGAAATATTTGGGAATTATGCTTTAAAGAAACCCAAAAGTACGAATATAAGAAGGGAAAGAAGATAGATTATTCATGGAATAAAAATTATATAATTATTTTAAAAGAGATGTATATATATATATATATATATATATATATATATATATATATATA
>BMAW01019223.1:133154-167784 GCA_019974015.1 Nephila pilipes
ATATATATAATCCCTAAAAAGAAAAAAAATTTAAATATGATTTTTTCCCGTTAATGCACCGATTAATAATTTTATGATTTTGAAAAAAAAAATTGTGCAATTTTTCCAATACCATAAAAAATTAATCCGAACATTTAACCATGCGCTATTTAAATTAAATTTGAAATCAGTTATAGATTACTGAACGGGAATATTTTTAAGAGAATTAAAAAAAAAATGTTTGGTACTTCGCAAACTAAAGAAATTTTTTCAATAAAAAAAAACTTTAAAAGCAAATTAAATTTTTCTTAAGCAAATTTCTACGAAAATGAATTAAAGTGATATTTAAGTGTTGACAAAACTCATAAAAATCGCAGAAATAAACGATTAATAATTATTTTCTACCAATTAAATGTAATTAAGATTATTACTACTAAGTGTGTGATTAGAGAAAAATAACATCGACTTCAAAATAATTTTTAAAAAAACTTACCAATCAATTGATGAAACAAATTCTCGACTAACAGGTGCGTAATCTAAAAACACATCTTCGTATCAGTAATGAATTATAATAGGAATTACGGATTCAACATTCAAACTGCTTTGAATTTTCATTGCTTGATGCGCATAATTCAAGGAATCCATAAGTATAAATTACTGTCAACGTTTCAGTTTACCGAAGTGAAATAATTGGCTTCCAACCCGCGAATTCGGGCGCAAGAATTCATTCATAGTAATGATTCGCATCGAGATGTTATAATTCGCTGACGACCATTCAATCATTGTTAACACGTCTTTAGTAACAGCAATTACTTGTTGATTCAACAAATGCTCTTGCATAACGAATCAGAAATGTTTGCGGCCATCAATTCCGAAGTGGCGAAATATATCTTTTGAGACATTATTTTGAACAAGAGGGAAATTCTTTTTTCACGGAATAACTGTCCATAATTCGCCTTTATTAAACAATATAGCTTCTGGAAGTTCCAGAATTGCCTATAAAAGTCCATCGAAGCAGGTGTTCTGTCGTGCGGACCATATTTAGGGGGCTGTGCCAACGAATACATCTCCTTATATATAAGCGTGAAGATGCTATCTCAGCATGAGCATTACAATGCTTCTCTCTGCGCTTCAGGAAGTTGGGAGAATAAAAAGTTTTTCATGAAGGGTCCCAACTGCTGTGGCAAATTGGCCCTATGGGCTACAAAAGGTGAAATATTTTTTTTTTCTTTCCTCTTACGGGGGAGCTGCGAAGTATGGGAGGGAGAATCGGAAAATAAAGAGAAACATCGGTAGAGTTGAAAAACAGGTTTAGAGGGTTTGGTATTCATTTTTTTTTTCACTCTTTTCCTCTTTCTGATGTTATCTTTGCAGACATAACACACGCTGCGTTGCAAGTTGCCGGCTTCTGCATTTAAGTCAGGGGTCGTCTCTTGTATCGTAGGTACTTTTTTTTCATGTTTAGGTACCTTTTTTCGGAAAAAAGCTTTTAAGTACTTATCGATGATGCGGACCAGCAAGAAGCTTAAAACAAACGCAGTGCTGCACGACAAATGCTTTAGGACTTTAACCTTCGATGCGAAAAAGACAAGAAACACGTAGAGCTGTATAAATCGGGGGGGGGGGGGGGAAATTTTAAAGAAAACAGAAAAAGAAGTTGTAAAAACGTGACTTTTACGTAAGAAGTTCGACATTGCAGAGCATTTCAGTTTGAATTTCTATCTTAACAGCATGTAGCCTTATCTTCAAATTGTTACAATAAATTAACTTCATCCACTGGATCTAATTCTTGCTCTTGAATAAATAGCTTGACGAGTCATGAAAGTCGGTATAGCCAAAAATGAGCAGTACAAAGATGTTGTATAACAGTGATAAAGATAAAATAAAGAGGATAAATATTTGTGTTAACCTTAGACCACAAATATCCTGAGACCTAGAGAAAAGGTGCATACAAATAATAATTCAAGATAAAATTTTATTCCCCGGAAATAATTTTGCACATTATATAAAAATATAATTATCTTTAAATGTTTCGATTGAATTTTTGACTATTCTCACAAGACATATGTTTTATAGATGTATTTTCAACTGATGGGAGTTGCTTTTACATATGTTGCATATGTTTCAAGAATATAACAAGATATAGTTTCATATAGGTTAAGAAAAATGGCGGAATTCAAGTAATTTAACAACCGGTTTGCTGTTGTAAATGATAAATTTTAAAAGAAAAAAAAAAAAAAAACTTACGCATAACTTAAAGAATATCTTGATAATAGATGTCATTTTAATCGGTTCGATGGAGTCGACAAATAATTAGATATAATTTCTGTCAAACCGGCGTGAACTGCTGAATTCCGCCAATAGTTTAGAGAGTGAAAGCATATACAATTATTTTAACAAATTATAACTTTTAAAAGAAAATCAATTTTTCAATCTTTTAGGTGCTTTAAAATGTTATGTATATTTCCCATTATTTTAAGCGGGTAAATATCCAATCAAAGAGATTGATTTTATGTTCATCAACATGGACATCAAATTCGCAAATAAATTCCTGTGAAGCTTATACAACTTAAAAAAGTAACAGATCAAACATTTGAATCTCTATTACATTCATTATTACTGTCAAAGCAAATGAGTAACACGATATTTATGAAAACAAATGCGGAACAGTACTTGAGATTATGCGGATACAATTATTATTAATGACAATTCAAAATGAATGGAAATTAAAAGAAAATTACGCCTTTAAATAAATATACATATAAAATTATGAAGCATGTGCAGATAAGTGAGAAAGAAAATCTTTGTAGACATATGTTTGCCTAATCCTTTTACATGGAACAATTCTAGGAAGTTACGTTCATATGGTCATATCAACCAAATCATGGTGCATGAATTACTCTAAAGGCGGATGTCAGATCCATAATTTACATTATATATATAAAACTATTCTTATCTAAGATCTTCAAAAACAACTAAGAATGATTTATCTCCCTCACAAGAAAGATAAGTAGCGCGAAAAGTTAAAAATTGATTTCCAAGTTTTTTTAGGAGAGCTTTAAAATGTACGACAGATTCCTTTTGCAGATAATTTTAATGTAAGGAATTTGTGAGTTATCGCAGAATTTGATTGGAATGAATCCAAAATTATTATCTATATTTATAACACAATAATAAAAATAAAAGCATAGTTCAAGGCGTAATTTGTCTTACTTAGAACTTAACTAAAACGTTTACCGCCATCTTAAAAACAAAAGAAACGTAGTTTGATATAAAAATTCATTAAAAAACCCTGAGAAAATTGAAGAAAATAAAATAAATATTAAAAGCATTTTTGTAAATAATATCAAAGCCAATTGATTGATATTTGTTTTTATACATACACAACAAAGACGTCAAGAGACCCAATTGAAAAGCAACTTTTATGAATATTTGAACCAACAAAAATTTCATATATATATATATATATATATATATATATATATATATATATATATAATTCAAATAAGCTCTTAATATATCGCATTAAACGAAAAGGAACCAAAATTCTAAATTTAATATTAAGTAGTTACAACATACAAATTAAAAGAATAATAAAAAAAAAATAACGTATAAACTATAATTTAATAATTTTAATTCATTTAAGTTTATTTAAAATTAAAGTACGCAAAAATAAAATAAATTCGACAATAAAAAATAAATTATGATACACAATAAGTAATACAATTACACATAAGTTAACTACACGACTTCTTTATTAAATAGTACATTTTAACTTCATTATGCAATTTGTCTGCGATATATAAACTTAATTACATTGATTTAGTGTAATTGTTATCGTACAGACGCACACAGTCATATTAGAAACGCAAATAATGTTTGCGCTGTTACATACAATTAAAACAGCGTAGACTAGCAACTATCCGTCTTGTTATTATAAAGGGATTTTAATTACGAATAATGACATTGAAAAAAATAATGCTTGCGCAACACTCACACAAATAGAGAATCATCCAGGAATTTCTATAAGACGCATTTAGATTCACTTAATTGATTAATTCTTTAGAAAAATAGCGATTACTGCACAGTAAGTAAAAATAATGCCTTTCTAATGTATATATCGGAAATAATTTTTTTCAGCTTATGTGGTTCGAAGAAAATATTAAAATTTTAATCTAATCAGCTCGATGATAATGAAACAATAGCTGAATGTACATCAATTAAACAAAAATAATGTGATGTAAACGAGTGTGTGTGAGGGGGATCGAATCGACAGTCTTAGTTCCTAAAGGCTCTTCCCCCTTTCTTCTTCATTTAATGACAGTTAAAACACATTTGTATTCACTTAGTTAGCCACTATCAGTTGACAGTCTTTGTTCCTAAAGGTCCACTCACCCGTTTTTTCCCCTTAAAATAATGACAGAATATAATTGTATTCGCTTTCCATCGATACCAATGAAATTTGTCCACTATCGATTGACAGCCTAGCCTTAGTTCTCAAACAATCCTCCCCCCTCCCTTCCCGCTTCAAATAATGAAAATACAAAATATAATTGTATTCAATATTCATCCCATACCGATGAAAGATGACTACAATTCGCAAGAATAGAATTTATTCAGTTTAAATTGCATTATTCTGAATTTGTGTGAAAAGTAGTTAAGACCGTTTCTATTGTTTATAAGTTATAAAAAAAAAGTAGAATAATAAAAATATAAAATGTTTGGAAAAAGCATATAAAATAATTTATAGTAAAATACTTAATGTATAAAATTATATATATATATATATATATATATATATATGTAAACGCATATTTACATTATTTAATTACATTTGACACACGGACCGAGCGAGAGGAGAGCTTGCTCTTTGGTATTATAATGATTATCTCATCACATACATGTTTATACGCTTCATACTAATAATTCTCAACATGTAGGGTATGTCCCCTTGGGGTCGGGGGACGTGAAAGAACAAATGAGTATGATGAAGATATCGAAAAAGAAGCTTTGTTGCTACATATAAGAAGAAAAAGTAAATTAAATGAAGAAAAAATGCAAGAGGTTAAAAAAATCATTGGAAGGAGGCACGACTAAAAATTTATGTGTAGCTTAACTATTAGGTACTGGATAAAAACCCCTTTTTATTTCTTTTTTTTTATTTTTTTTTTTTTTTTTGTCTTTGTTCCTTTTTTTCGTGCTTATTTTTTTTTAAATTAAAAGAAAATTATTTCAGAATAAATGAAAGGGAGCTTCGAATAATGGTAACATATAAAAGGTGGCAAAAAATTATTTATCTCTTTCTTAACTAATATCATAGACACAACTTATATATATATATATATATATATATATATATATATATATATATATATTTAATATTAAAATTTATTCAGTATATTTCGTAAAATAAGAGACACACTATCAAAGCAAAACACAATATTAGATAAAAAAAAAAAAAACAATTTTTAGAGAGATGCGAAAAAACATGGTTACTCTTCTGAATAATGCTTGACAGAATGTGAAAGTGGTTGGAACGTACTCATTTTTCTTTTACCCTCCCAAAACCCACAACCGCGTGATATCACATTTTTGCATAATATCATACACACCGAGTATTCATACACAACAGGACAAAGAAAAACAAAACATCACCTACCTGGACAGCGACATGCACCATTCAATCTTTTAAAAAATTCCCTCAGCCGTTATTTTGCGGCTGGGTTCATGTTTATGTACAAATAAATTCCATTTTCTGCATCTAGCTGTTGGAGACGAAAAAGCGGCAACTTTCATAGAGAAATACTTCCACCATATATAAAAGTTATTTACAGCAGGAATAAGAATCCCAAATGCAAATCGCCTGCTGTTGTTAGTACACCATTCGGTGAACTAGTTCGCGTCGTGGAACATCACGACTACCATCCACTTCCGCAGGAATGTGCCATTGCTACACCCCCTACAAGGGAATTTTTTGCATTCGTGGGGTGAAAGTGCAGTTTGTGAAACGCAGCTGAGCCAGCTCATCAACAGGGGCATAGCACTTCAAAGGTAAAAAGGGACTCGACCCCCTAAGAAGCCATCACCTGCCATTAGTTTTTCTTTACCTTTGTTGTATAGAGGGTTCCTGTGGCGTTCACAGACAGTACGAAATGGGTTGTATAATTCAAAAAAGATCCCCGGTCGCTCGAACGGGAAATGTTAGACGTGAAAAGCTACTTCATCCATATTGTACAACAAAGCATTATCCATTTTCTTCTATTATTCGCCCTTCTTTAGATATGAAATATTTATATTTCCTTATTTGAACTGCTTTGTCGAGAATCTTATCTAAATAGTTTTTATTTAAATTCAGTTTTTTATATAATATTGTAAGGCTTCGTGTTTCATCTACTTCAATGAATTTGAAATTTTGTAAGCACAGGTACATCCTAAAAAAGGGAAATTCAATTGATTTCCCTCTTCCTTTTTAAACATTTCGTGGGCAAGTTTAGATGAATTTTGCCGATTTAAAATCTCTCCCGTAAAAGGGGAAAAAAATTACACAATTTTTAATATTAATGTAAGCTTGCCAGATATACTATTTTTTTTTTTCTCTTAAGATTTAAACAATTCTTATTTTATTTCCATTTTTCGGTAGTGCAGGCATTAAATAAATGAACATTTCAAGATTTTGTTTTTTAAAAGTACATTAATAAAATTAATAGAGGTAAGTTGGTTCGAGTAAATTTTCTCAGGGAAACAGAAAGACAATTTTTTTTAAACATTTTAGATACCTTTAATATATTGATTTGGTAAAGAACTACAACAACGCTTGTAATGTTGAACTACGATTTAATGAAAAAGGGTAAAACTGGAGCAAATACTTTATTTTCCTAATTTTCACATTATGCAACGTCTTTAATATAGTAACCTCTCCTTTTAGTCCGGCACGTTCGGAACAACGGCCGTGCCGGATTCTTGAACTTAAATATAATTTTAACGGGATACCAAAGATAAATCACTCTGGATAAGATTCTAAGAGGTTAAAGCATGTGTTTACGTGCGATCAGAATCCGTGTAGATGATATACATATCCAATAAAGTATTTCGTCTCAGTCTATCAACTACAAAAAATTCGATTCAAACATTGAATATTAACTTAATTGGACATTTTTGTATGGATAAAAATCACAGCTCCCACAAAGAAAAAATCAATGGGATACAACTGTAGTTAGAACAAGCTGTGACGAGCTACTCAAGTCGCCCGCTTACATTTATTAGTTTTATTAGCATTTGAAGAACACTTTTTGGGTTTCGAGAACAACATTTTATTTTACAGTGCACAGAACGCATAGAGTTGTAACATTGTGAAACGGGATATGTAACCTACTTGAAAACAAGAAATATAGTTCTGAAGCAAAGAATGACAGTTTACAATAAATATTGGGTGAAAATGCGAGTAGCGTGGGGGAGCGACGTAACAGTCAAGATTAACTAACGCAATAATTCACACGAAAAAATCTGAAGACGAATGGTTTGATGGATGCCGTATAAAAGAATGCGTCGAACCAACAAGTGCCGCATTAAAGAGTAAAAGAGATATTGATTTCTCTTGAAAACTCAGCAACTGACATACAGCAAAATAATGATTAATATTGTAAAAATGAAATAACACATAACTCTTTAAGATGTATGAAAATTTCTCGAACTTCCTTTTCAAAATTTCGAAAGTGCTAATCAATATTCCATAAATATAGAATAATAGTATTCCGCAAAATATAATTTAAAAAAAAAATATATGTGTATATAATACCCTTAAATTTTAGCCATGATATCAAAATGTAATCAACAAAATCTATTATAGTAAATTATATATTAATCGCATCAAAAAGTAATTAAAAATTATTAGAGTGACAAACAGGCACTTATACATATCGAAAACTACACTGATTTTCACAAGTTCTGCATTTATTAATTGCACAGATGCACATTAAAAACAATTTTAGACGCATTCCTTCTTTTGGAACAGATTAGAAACAGATAAATGAAAATCCTTCCGACAATTTTCATTCGACAAAATACAAGAACGTGACAATTACAATCTCTGTGGTCTTAGTCACGTGACACCAATTTTTTCAGAGCGGCATATTCTTTAACCGATCTCCTTCCTTTCCACTACTTTAACAAATAACAAAAGACATTAACTGAAACATGTTCTCTCCTTTTGACATATCCAGAATACGAAATGTGAGGTTGTGGTATACTTGGTTTAATGGTTGAGGAGGTTTGATCCCAAACTCACAATCGCTGTTAAGCATCCCCCTGATGAGGAAAGCAAGGGTTCACACAAATTAATGGACAAACCCCTCAGCCGTCTGAAGGACTTCCTCGGGTCCCTTTTGTTTCAAAAAGTGGGAGAATCAGCTAAAACGTACCAACGTGTTTTGTTTCATCGACAAAAATGTGGCATTGCGGCACCCATG
Source organism: Nephila pilipes (assembly GCA_019974015.1). Taxonomy (NCBI): domain Eukaryota; kingdom Metazoa; phylum Arthropoda; class Arachnida; order Araneae; family Nephilidae; genus Nephila; species Nephila pilipes. The sequence goes on from BMAW01019223.1 coordinate 141,599, forward strand.
GTAGGACTCAGAAAACGTGCCATGCTTGTGTCAGCAGAATATTTAGAATATAAGAGCTTAAATAATAAAGCTGAATCGGATAATTTTTTTTTCCCGGTGTGGGCGTCCGAAATGTTAACACTAGAAGTGGTTGGCTGAACTTTGCTGAACGGGTTGTTTCAGCAGCTTTAATGAAGGGGCGCACTTAAAAATAACGAGCAAGTTTTTGAAAAAAGAAGGGAAAGGAAAAAAAGTTTTCAAAGCAATTACTACTTAAAATCACCCAGCGAGAGCTATTTGCACCACATTTAGAAGCGAGTGGTAACGTGGCTAAAACTTAAGGATAAAGAATAATGGTGCTTCGTTTTAGATAATAGAGGCTTCCAGATGAGGTTTTAAAAGTGTTTAACTGGTTCTGTGTGTTGAAAATATCATTCTGTTCTGTTTTGGACAACATATTATCTTTCATCATTTGCGGTTAAGGACGTAGAAACTCTTTAGGTAGAAAAGGAAATAAGCAGAATTGGTATCACAGCCCTGTGATAAAGAAAGTATTGCGCTGTGTGTTACGCTATCTTCCGTGAAAACAGTTTTAGAAAACATTGTTAATGGTAGTTTGCTACACACAAGCATTCTCTTCATCGAAATTTATGATATTTAATTGTTTGTTGACAATATATGTTTTGAGATGCGTTAACACGGTAATGGGAGCGAAATGGGTTTGTTACGTAGGTAACGTCTGCATCATTACTACATTAGCCATTTATTTTCTTTTAATTTGTTTAAAATCTTTCAAGTAATAGATTTAATAATATTAATGACTTAGTTAAGTTTGTTTCTTGCTTGTTTACAGTGATTTAAAACGATTACAAACGTTTTATTAACAGAAACTTGTTAATAGTGCACAATTTTTTTATTCTGAAAATATGTTGAAATAAATTATGATCGAAATGAAATGAATCAATTGTTTTATTCATGCTTGCATCTTTATTGTAACAATATCATTCTTCAACCCTTTCGCATCCAAAGAGAGATTGAAATATTATACTGTTTCTGTTTCAGCGTACTGTATGAGAAACTTAAATTTTTAGTTTTAATCACTAAAAAAATTGCTTTAGGAAACAGTTAAATCGAATATTTCGATTAGGATATGGACTACTAGAATTTAATTTAATTTTGGACTTACAGAAAGAAGGCATTAAAAAAAAAAAAAAAAAAGGCAAACAACACGAAAAAAAAAAGCTGCGTTTTTGAGGCGTATTTGCATATTTCAATTTGCTTACCTTTTCAGATTTTAATACTATTACTAAATTTTGCTTTTTAATTGATACAGATTGATTTTATGTACTTTAACAGTTATTTGTTTTTTTGATATATATAATTCCTAGTAATTACATCATTATAAATGCTAAACAGAGAATACAACATGCATAGCCTAATAATTTATTTACGAATATTTTTCACAATGGTAAATAAAATTAGAATTTTTTTTCAACATTAAACATACATTTGCTAAGTATTCGTTTTGATGAGAGAGTTCTTTTACAAGTCGAGTGCGAATGGGTTAATTATTATTATAATTATTTTCAATTCTCCCGTATGTTTTCAATGTAAAATTATAAAACTGATTTAAGTTGTAATTCGTACAGATTTCACTTAAAAATAACCCCGATTACACAATAAAATAAATTTATAAGAAACGAAATTTTTGCAATAATTTACTGAAAAAGTACTAGCCATTTATATAAAACTAATTATAACTTAAATCTTACGAGTATATGCCCCCTTAAAGGCAATAACTGGAATCACATTTTTTTTTTTTTTTTGTTAATGCAATCTTCCCATAGGTTTCGTAAGACACACCCAGGAGTTTTTCTCAATTTGTGTAATTAGTCGTAGCTGTAAATCTTTCTAAATGGGCAGACTCGATAATTTACCTTGTAAACATCCTAACTTAGCAACCTAATTCATATTTTTAAATATAATTAAAAGAAATAAAAAACTAAATTTGCATCAAGCAATCATTAGATACCTAAACATGATTTATTAATTTTTATCAATATTAATAATAATTAGTTCTTAAGATAATTTCGTTCTGGTTATAACTTGCAAACTTTTCCAGAGTTATATTTTTCGCGTATTTTTGTTGTACAGGTTCGGACATTTCAAAGAAACTATTTTAGCTAGGTAAAGTTTAGGCTAAGTTTGAGAATTTTTAAAGTTTATAATTAGTTAACTGTGTTTATTAAATTTTAGTAAAATGATTCGATAATAAAAATTTGGTTGCTTTCTCCGTAGACAAATAAAATTTTGTACTGAATATTCCGGAAATATAAACCAGCAACGCCACATCGTTTTTAAATACACAACTATATAATCATGTTAATGTAAAAATACGGATATTAATTCTTAGTAAATAAAGTTATTAACTTTCTTAACTGCTTAAAGTTGACTCAAATTTATATTTGTTTAATTAATGTATTCCGATTATAAATTTTGCATTAACTTAAAAGTAACAGCATTTATTCTACGGAATAATTAAAAAAAAAAAAAAAACACTTTAAAAATTTGATCCTACATTCGTATCAATATATTACACAAGAAATTCAAAAATAAAACGCAACTGTTTTCCATTTTCTAGTCTGTGAAAGCATTTTATTTTTCTTTTCAAAACTTTTTTTTTTGGCGATTTATTCAACAATTTTTAAGACTCCTCGTTCCGGAGAAGTGGTAAACGATGGTATAAATTTCTGCGCCTTAAAGATAAGCTTCCTCTTCTTTCTCTGCATTAAATTCTTCAAGAAAATTATGCAAGATTTTGTGATGAACGATATTAACAGTTCTTATTTAACTTTATCACTAAATAAATAATCGCAAAACGTTAGCTCTTATTTTTGCTAGCAACATAGCTAATTCGTTTGCAAAAAAAAAAAAAATTTTTCTTTTTCATTTATTAAACGTTTTTCAAGCATGCGTAAAAATGTGCCAATTATATAAATTTGTTATTATGTACAAAAATAACACCTTCAGTGATAAAAATTTACATTTTACTCTGATGAATAATAACAAGGTAAAATTATAAAATTGCTTAGTGCAACTGACAACGAAAATGAAATACACCCAAACAATATTCAACTGTGCTTCTTCTTCTTTTTTTGGCAGTCGTAGCATTAATGAGTTAGTATTTCTGATTTTCACCTTGTTAAGGCATTCTTAAAAATACCCAACAAAGTTAGTTATTCTTTAAAAAAACTCCTTTGGAAAGGTTATCCTCTTTTGTTTTAGGTGTTTCCTTTTGAAAAAAATAATCCTATAAAATATTGCGATAACACCAAAAGAGAAAAGTTTAATGCTACCTTAATAGGTTCCAGTGAGTGACAACCACGATCTACCACGGTGTAAATACTTTTATAAAAGATAAAATTATTAAACAGCTATTGAGAGATACAGAGTAAAATCTCGTTAAGTCGAGTTAATAGGGACCAGAGCCGGTGAGGGATAACGAAAATCCGGGTTAAACTTAGAATGGGAAAAAAATGAAATAAAACACAGAAAATCGTGTTTATATTGAACAAATAAAGTATGGACGAGTATTTACAGGAGGTAAAGACGATTACTTTGAGAGCAAAAGAAAGTTTTATGTAGTTTAACTGCATTTTCTATAGAGACATTGTAGCATCGTATGCCTTTTGTCACTGATGTTAAAAGGTGTAACTAAGGTTTCGTTGACTCAGAACAGAATATTTGTAAAATCTCCCCCCGCCCCTCCATACAGTCACAGATGTTAAAAGATTTCATTAAAGAAAATTTTTCAGAATACATGGATGAAACAAAGACATTATAAATATTTGCATATCACTTCTCAAATTTAAAAGAAAATTAAAAAGTTCTCTGCAAAGCTTTGAGAACAGATTTAGTCACCTGAGGTGCGTTTTTTTTATTTAATAATTATTATTAAATTACTAAATTAAAAATAAGAATTAAGTCAACGATGAAATATCGAGAAATCGACAATAGCAAACTTTTCCGATATTAAAATTAAAGGAAACGATAAATTATTAAAATAAATATTATATCAGTTACATGTAGTTAAAATTAAAGCAAACGATTAATTATTAAATTGAATATATTTATGCAAAAAGTAACTAAAATGGAAGCAAACGATAAATTATTAAATTGAGTATATTTAAGGTCAGGTAACGACATTTTTGGGTGAACTAAAACAATAGCCCCTTGGGTGGCTAAAAAATAAGATTCGGATTATACGAAGATTTGATTTAAAGGGTTCCGTCTTCACGAGGTTCTATTGTAATGATAGAAATTTATAAAAAAGAATTTAAAAAATATGAGAAGAATCATAACTCTTTTATTCAAGAAACAAAGTATTAGCTCACTAATCTGCGAATAACTTTTTCCGATTAAAATAGAGTTATTAAAGCATAAGATATTTAACTTTTTAATTTGATTTGATACCTATTTAGCGTTTACCATAATAATAATTTACATTCATATAAAAACCGAATCTTAATTGGTTATACTTAAAAACAATTTTGAACTGCTTTCAAATTCATACGCATATGAGTGATTTTAGGCACTAATAATGTGATTTTAGACACAATTTTTAGACCAGGTTTTAAAAACATTTTGATTGTGTAAAAGCAGTAAGATTTTAAACATAATTGCTTCGACCAAGTTTAAAAATATTCCAATCGTGTAAGAATTGTAACTGCTTTTAAATTCACACCGAGTGATTTTAGTTATACAATTGCTTAGACCAGGCCTGACCAATCCAAAAGACTTTGCGGGCATCTTTTAAACACATTTTATTCCGGTGGGCCACTTTAAAAAAATGTTTTCTCGTCTCGAGTCTTGGGAAGTGACTAATCCTCCCTAATAACATTAGAGAAATCAAGAACATTCTGCAATAAATTAAGGGAAGTTATATTCTATTGAATCCAATGTCTTTGTACGAAATATAATTTAAAAATTGTCTGCAGTCACAACACAAAAGTGTTGCTAAACTATTAGCGATCAAAAGATATCGAGCAGTCTGTCTTAAGCCATATGCTTCTGTGTCAAATATATTAGGTTTGCTGCAAACAGACTGGCTACTACTATTTCGCATGATCAGCGCATCACATTCCCTCCCCGCGTCTAGTAATGCACACTCGCACTCTTCATTATATTTGTTGTGTAGGTATACATTGCGTACCGCCCACTCATGCAAGACGTCCCAAGCACATTTTTAAAATATACTCAACTCAGCTTTTTAATTGTTTCTGAATAAAAATATAGAAGAAAAAATGTGATAGTGAACTAATATATTCTCATAGTAATAGGATATGATACGAACGACTCAATGATGGAATGCTCTTTGTTACTTTTATGCACATTAAAAGTTTCAATTTTTTGCTAAAATGAACCAGCTCAGTGGGCCACAGGATGGCACAGGGCGAGCCACATGCGGCCAAATCTGGCTTAGAGCAAAACTGAAAAACATTTTGATTGTATATATAAAAAAAGAAAAGGTAATTGCTTTTAAATTGATACGAAGATCTGCTATGGTGTAATTTGGACATGTTTAGGTCCAATTTCTAAACCGATCCGATTCAATCTCCAGTGAATTTCTAAGAGCTATAAATCACGTAATTTAAAAGATTACAGAAGCGTGAAAAGGACGATTTTGCTTTTTTGTGGTAGAGTAAATAATAAGAGCTTTTCTTCATTGGTTAAATTTTTCAAAGCATTTTCTTATGATTGTAACATAATACTGAAAGGAATTCAAACTATGTACTGAAAAATCTAAAATCAGGTCTCAGAAATGTAACTACAGTTATTTTAGATATGAAGTTGATAAAAAAAATCTGATAATACTAAACAGAAAAAGCTTTTAATTAAAAAAATTATTAAATATTTTAGTAAAAGATATGAGGAAGCACAGCGATGCAAAAACAAGTACTAAAAACTGACGAGAAAAAAATACTATGATTGAGTAAAACTACACAAAACAAAATTAAGTACAAAAAAATACTGTGATAAAAACAAATACAAAACAAAACTAAACTTCAAAAAACATAATGATTGAAAAATAAACAAAAACAAATTAAGAGCAAAAAGCATAATTTATGAGTAAAAACTGCCTAAATGAAAGATAAAATGAAAATAATAATAATCGGGAAGGAGGAGTACGAGAAAGCATGAATAAATTTTTGTATGAAATTATTTCTTCGCTATATAGCTTTAATAACCGTTTTGCACCGCCAAAATTTCAATTTTCCTGCGATTAAGAAATGCCTCTTTTTACTTTATCTACGTTTAAATACCCGATCTTTCTATAAAAAGTGTAGTAAAAAGCATAAATCGAGTTCCGATGAATTTTACAATCTCGTAAAGTTTAAAGTAATATAGATCCAATATTACAAAACGTTTGAAGCAATTGGGAATCGAATCTTTGAATATTAAATTATTATTTCGTGAATTACCCACAAATCTACAAAGACATTAAAAATGTTTAAAAAAAAAAAAAAAAAAAATCCCGACATTTCAAAATCACTTCAATCAAGTTTATGGGAAAAGAAAGCAAAGGTGTCATTTAAAAAAAAAAGTTAACATTGCAAAAAATGAGAAATAAATAAAGATGATCTATTGAATGACATTAATTTTTCAACCTTATTATAATACAAAACAGCTAATAACGCCTTCTTATTGCTTATGTCTTCCGTCATCTTAAATCACTAGGTCTCTAACATAAATTCTAAGCACTGATACATCAGATTTCAATTAATTAAGAAAAGTCACAGGTCTAATTACTTATTTATTTTTGGTATTAAAGGAAAGGCTCTCTATAATTTTATGGTCCCTGTACACGTTAACTAACAAGTTTTATTTAAATATTAAATATCAAGCTTACCCCGATACTCGAATCCGAGCTGATGATTATGTAGTTACGGCTACAGTGAAGCTTTATTTTCAACTTCTAAAAGGCAGAGTCGTATCTTTAGTCCAGCAATATCAAATTAAATTCACACACGCACATGTACATTAATTCCTTCTCACTCCTTTTTTCCCCACGAACTTTGACATATCTCATGTATCCATTTTCACTATAACTTCATTACACTTCTTTAGTCCAACTGATTTGCTAGATCAAGTTTCATTTGGTTGGGACGAGGTTGTATTTTTCGCAATGGAATTTATAAAGATCCTCAAGGTAATTAAAAGAAGGACGCGAAATGTCCATTGTTACATACAAACGCATATAAAGATGGTCTACTAATAAACATTCAAGAAATTATCCAACTAATATGGCGTTGAGTGGAAAAGACGTATTCATTTTTCAATCTCATTATAAAACAAAATAACTACTCCACAATAAAGTATCTGAAAAGACAGTTCACAAAGGACGAAAGAAAAAATTTTCCGCGCTTTTTATTCTATTTTAGTGACGCCTAATATTCGAGACGCCGCAATAAAAATTCATAATCGCATCTCCTTTTCAAAAAAAATTCTTCCTTACATTACATAAATCAGCTACGACCGAACGCCTTCCCCCAGCCAAGATATCTCATTCGATTCGAAGCACCCGAGAGCAACTTAACATCTTTCGACTTGACGTTTTCCAAAACGAATGACGGAACGACAATTTCTTCATCATTTCACTTCCCTTCCATCCCCTGCACAAAGCTTTATCGGGATCGGGGTTGCTGAAGCGTAACCACAGCAGCCCTTCTTCTACGATAAAAATCTGCTAATAGCCTCTCATGTGTAGAAGATGAGTCTTGTTTCAATGCATACCTACCAATGGCGAAACGGTAGGCGGAGTATCAGGCAAAGACATAGGAAATGACGAATACGTCAAAAGGTACTCGCTTATCACTCACCTAGGGTAGGTTAGCAGAAGATAAGAGATTTTGTCTTTACACATACAATCCTATCGAATTAACTTGTCAGGTTGTCCAGAAAATTACGGGCAATTGAACTCTTATTTCAGGGAATGTTTATGCTGATAAGATAATTGTGTCAGAGGGGACGATGAATATGTAACAACTTGCAACGCTTTGGGATGCATTTCCCATGCGAATACTGATTAGGGATTAGAAATAAGGCGTCGAGGATGTTGAGTAATTTCCACTCGCGAGTAAATACTTGGGGTGTGGTGCTCTGCAAGTGTTAAAAGGTAAAAACATGTTGTAATATATCTTTATCGGGTTAATAAGTTCATTTGATACGATAACAACATGAGGATTAATCTACTGAAACACTTCGAAGAATGTTGTTATCGTTCGCGAGCACATAACTCATAATGAAAATATTTGCTTTTGTTAATGCTAATGGGAATAATGAATATTTGATATTCCTAACGATACGATAAAAGAATTATTATTAGTGATACGAAACGCGATTTTAAGAGATTTTTAAGGGAATATAGTTTGATTCCGTGAACACGCGGTAGTGGGGATCTATGGTTATTAAAACGCGGGCAAAGTGAGCTGCGAATTAAAGAATTGATATAAACTAAAGCGATGATATAAGTTCCCACATCGGTATGGTTTTTTTTGAGTGAAGGTCATTCGCGTTAAATTACAGAGTGATCGGTTAATTCTAGAAAATAAATGTGTATAGTTATTTAAGCTATTTTTTAAAATATGTAAGTCAATTGCCTGTTACAAAAAATGTAATAAATGCACATTTTAAATATTTAAATAAAATTGAGTTCACTTTTTTATCAACCAATTAAACGGATAGTTGTTAATTATTGGTAATTTTTTTTAATCTCTTGCATGGCAGATTTCATTTGCCGTGCCCTAATACGATATCCCTATAGATCAAATCAAATAACTAATCACTTATACAAGAAAACTTTTACAATTTGACCAATACAAAATGGTGTATATGAACCTTCTTTATTACCTAATTACGGAATTTTTACCAATTAAAAATTTTTTGTAGGATATCACTTTACTGATGGCATTCTTTAAGCAATGACCGTTATTTATTATTCCAATTCGATTTCATGAGTAGATTTCGATCTTATGAATGAGTGTGCAGATGTAAATGCGTCAAAAAAAAAAACCCTGTTTCCGAGTCACTGACGGTGATCCATCTTGTATCTGTTTTTCAACAAGCACAAAAATAATTCGCAGTTTGTATTGAATGAGACAGTGTCATTTTCTGTTGGTTTTTCAACTAACGCAAAGGAAATTCGTAGTTTACATAGAATGGGACATAGTTGTTTCTACAAGTGGCACCCGGGCTGCTCGGCTGACAAGTGTATGACACATGGATCAATACGTCCCGAGACTAACATTGAAAACAACATTTTTTTTTATTCATCAACATAATCTTTTGTTAATCACCTTTTGGGTTGATAATCCGTTCCAACTTTCCAAATCTCTCCCAAAAAAAAAAAAAAAAATTTCTTTCTTTTTCTTTTTTTCGCAAGAAATCTTTTTTTTTTTGCGAGTAAATAGCGATAAACAGCTTTCAGAATCATCGACTCGTTGCTGTTTTTGTTCCATCGAAAGCAATCGTGGCACCCACTTGGAAAAAACCTCTTTCATGCTCAATTTTTCATGAAGGATAGTAAATACACTTCCATATGATATCTGTGTCATCTCAGCAATCTCACGGAGCTTCACTTTACGATCTTTCATTATAATTTTTGTCACTTCACTCACATTTTCCGGTGTAACGGCTTCCACAGGTCTACCCGAGCGTTCCGCGTCATTTGTGTCGGTACGACCACGTTTAAACTCGGCAAATCACCGACAAATCGTTGCTTTTGATGGACAAGAGTCCGGGTAACTTTTTTCAATCCATTGTTTCGCTTGCACGGTGTTTTTACTTATTAAAAAACAATGTTTTATCAGAACACGAAACTCGGTTTTTTCCATTTTTTAAACAAACTACAAAACGACTTTACTCCAACCTCGATAACTCAGCTGTTTCTGGTCCGATCGACTTAAAATTTTGACACGTTTCAAGCAAAGGTTAGTACTCTAGAAAGATCTGGTTACTGGTTTACTACGAGCGCAATCTCTGGGTTAGTCTCGGGAGTTATTGATTGATGTGTTAAGTATCTTTACATGTAAATCAACAACCGTGATTACAAGGTTTCAGTTGCATCAAAAAAATGACGAACTGTATACAAGAATGTGCTTTAACATAAAAAAAACCAAACGAATGAGTGAGTGAGTGAAAGTAGCTTTAAAGCGCAAGAGCCAAATTTGGCTATTCTGCGCCAAACCGTAAGTAACTGTGATCTACTGGTAAGAAAGATGGAAGAAAAAAAAAAGAGGAAGAAATGATGGACAAGGAGGATCGAAAGAAAAGGATATATAGGGTAACCCGGGGGAGCACCGCCCGAGTTTACCATAGGCAGTAAACCCATGGGGAAAAAAAACACACTAGAGTGCTTTTGGGTCATGATTCTAGTGCCTACATAAAAAGAGTAAGCCTTTGAAGGGAAAAAAAGGTTCGCACTTACTTCTTTATACACATTGGACTAAATTATAAACTTAATTGTGCTTTTAAATACTTAAAAGCAGGGAATAGGTTTATTCCACAATATATTTTGTGAATCAATACCGATTTTGAGAGATACGATAACTGTGTAACGACGTATTCCAGCCATAATCACTCAATAAAAAAAAAGTTCAAAAAATATTTAACCAACTTATTCAGACTATGAACAAGTAATATTAGAATAAATTAGTGATGTGGAACGTTCATTTAATCGCATCAAATATTATAATGAAGAATAGTATCTATCTTAATAACTCCAAACACAGCAAAAATGAATTAACTGGAACCGATTCCAGCAGACTTCTTGTGACGGGATCCGATCCTAGAATACAAATTTAGAATATCTTACCTCACAGTTGTTTGATCTAATATAGTGATCCTATCAACCTCACTGATTCCTCTCTCTCTCTCACTAATCTTTTCCTATATCTAATATCTTCATTGCCCCAAATCTCGCTATCTCATTCACTACATTTCTTATCTATTAATGTTAATCGACACAAGTCACGGTTCTTTCACAAGATGTGGTTCTCATATCGTAATAAAATAGCCCCAAAGGTTAATTAAAGAGAAATGCATGTGAGAACCCATTACAACTGTTAAAATCAAATAATTTATCCGATTTTCCAAAATGATTAATCAGTAGTCAAGGGATTATGCACTCCCTTGCCAAACACAACTAATAATCAAGAAAGTACAATTTTATATAGAAATGGATTTATATGCTTACTGTTAAATTTAACCATTCGATAGAGATGCTACAGTAAAAATAATACCACAAAAAAATAACATAATAAGTAACATAATAAATAGCATAATAAGTTTAATTTTAAGGTAATTTTAATGAAGCACATGTAATTATTTTACAAGAATGTATTATTAAAATTTAAATTTGTTTTATCTTTCCCAAAATAATTTCATGCCTAAGCTCCTTCATTCAACCATTTTAATTCACCTCTGCATCACTTTATTCTAAGCCATATCCTCTATTCACTGACCTAACATTTAGGTATTTCCAATGAATTTCGTATCCAAACTGTATCCATGCTACTATAAATAATAGAATAACATTCCGGCTTCTCCGAAAGAAATTTTCAGAATCAGAAATATTTCGGATACCTTTAGAGTCCCGCATTTTTGACATCGAACAACAAAGGCTCGCATGGTCATACAATAACTTGACAAATAATATTACCTTCCAAGTCCGAGGAACGAATTCGTAGCAATTAATTTCTGGAGATTGTTTTCGAGTTGTTGAACCAACACATACCCGTACTTGCTAAAATGTAATAGCTTTGAGACACCTTAATAACCTTGAGATACAGCACGTTATGTGCGCCTTATTTATATACAGAGGAACACAATTAGCAATTAAGGGGCTATGTCTATCTAAGAAGGTTAATTCTCCTCAAGGATGTAGCACGCTGTTATGCTAATTATAATTAAATTCACCGCCTAACTTACCTTTAATTTATTTCGTTAAGGTATTGTTAGGTGTGTAATCTGAAATCACAATTCACACATGAAGATAATGCATTTCATCAGCGGTTAAAGTGATATATTTTAGACTATTTTGAAGTTTGTAAAAATGGTGTCCATTCATCACTTCGATCATTGTCTGATAAAAGAAAATCTTATTTGGCACTGAATTATATATTTCATTATTTAAAATAACAGAGTCCTTTAATAATACTTCAAATATAGCATTGTTTGATTTTGCTGTTAAAAATTAGAAGGCGCTTCACCGACATCATATATGTATTATTTAGGCAAATTTAATACATAAAACACTAACAAATTAAATTTTAATATTGTGAACAGACACCCCAATCCATAGAGAAAAATATTTTGAGATTTTGATATACTTCCCTCAAAATCAATTTTATTCACAGTGTGTGTGATAAATATCCGATCATAAAATTAGATAATTTCCTATACAATGAGAGTAATTTGTTTCTAATAAACACACACAAATTTCAGGTATAGAACAACATTTGAATAAAAACTAACAGAAATTCCAATAATAAAATTTTAGAATTCAAATTTTGAAATTAGCATTATGTCAAGTGCACAGAATGCTATGTTGAACAGTATCTACAAATTTTTTCAGTGAATTTCATGTAGTGGATTTTATTCAAGAAGTAAATAAAAATATGTACACGAGTTACAATGTAAATACCACTATTGACTAATAACTGCTCATATATAAGTATCTATGAATATTGCTGCGATTTTCTTTACACATAAATAGATACATAAATATACGCATACCTACATCAGTGTTAAAAAATAACTATCATTGCTTTTTAATTTTAAGAAGTGAAGATAGGGCGTAAAATAAGCTCATTTTTTTTCACGTCATGTTACCTTAAGAAGCTTTAGTATGTCAAAAACGTTGGGCTCTCCACACTTTTCCATCCACTAACATTCGGGACTTTTCATAAAATAAATTGCATAAAATAAAACCGCAACCCAACAAAATGAGATGTGATCTATGCAAACAAATGAATCAGAATTTGGAACTTAAGTGGTTTTAAGTTAGTGGTAAATTGTGCGTTGACGTAGGAGACGAATGTGTACCAAGAGATCATTATCAAAAAATGATCCAGGATTTCTTGGAGTGAGTAAGAGCTAAAGAAGATGCTCGAATCCCTAGTCATCCCAAGTTAACTCACTCGGACCCGAGTACGCTGGTGAGTTCGATCTTTAATATTCACTCTTTAGACTATATTACAAACTCCGTTGAGGTAGAGAATAGGAAATTAAGAGAATGAAAGTAAGTTTACGGTACAAGAGTCAAATTTGACTATACTACGCCAAACCATGTGTAACTGGTCCAGATGTAAGAAAGATTGAAAAAAGATAAAAAAAAAAAAAAAAAAGATGACAATAAGGAGGGTTGAAAACAGAGAAATGTTTCTGGGGTATCCGGGAGCACGTCACCCGCGTTTACCAAAGACAGTAAACCTCATGGGATCAGAGAAAGATCACTAAGGTGCCTCGGGTAAGTGATGTCCATATTGGCCTGAAGAAAGAAAGCCCCCGAGGGCGGTATAATAGGCAAAGAGTGAGCATATTCGGCATTTAAAAAATATTAATAAACTGAACTTAGTTATCGTTTGTGTCTAATTCTCTTTTTATAATGTAAGGTTAATTAAACGATAATCAGTGGGAGTTACAAATGTAGAGTTAAACTAAACAAAAGGCACTTACTGTAGCCTGGTTAGTAGAATAATGTACACAAAATTGACGGTTTGGAGTTTGGATTGCGCTATTTTAAGAGTTGTCGTATAGTGGGGCCGATTCTTGTTAAATTTGTTGGATGAAATGAGATAGAATTATTTAAATGTGTCATAAAACAAACTCATTTATTTTTGTCGAAAATATCTCAGTCATCTTAAATAGACACGTATACAATATTATACACTAATCAACATGAGCAATTGTTAGTTAACATATACTCCAGAATTAAACGTATTATATTGATATTATTATTACATGATATTTTTCATAAAAATTAATATTATAATTCAACGGATTTTTTTTCTCGGTGAAAAATTTAGCTTATACATAGTATACGAAGAATCAGTTAAGTTACACATAATTTATTACGCTAAATGCTGTATAATCTATAATGCAATTTTGGCTTGATTTCAATATCAAAAAATTATCATTAGCAGAATAATTCATCACAAAATTGCATGTAATGCTTTTCCAATGTTGTTAAGTATTTATACTTTAGTCGTTAACAGTAACAATCTAACCACTACAGTAGCATTTAATGTCAATTACAGTAAGTCAGTAGTTGGTATCTTTCCTAACTAGAGATTAAGTTTATAAAATAAAATAATAGTAGGTCTCTCGTATTTGATATCAGAGGGGGAAATGAACATAATATTTGTAATTTCAATTTGTTTCAATCAAAGAAAATATAAACTGTTACAGAGGTAAGGAACATCTGACATTTGGCTGCAAAGTAGCTAACCACAATAGTGAAAAAAGTTCACCATTGTTAATTTTTATCTTTGAAATAAATTATAATGTGCATGAAAATTAAAAGCCATTACAAAATATAAGAGAAGTTTTTCTAAAGTAAAAGTTTTTTTTTTTTTTTTTTTTTTTTTTTTACATAAGAACACGCAGAAAAAATTGGGTGGGGTACATAAGTAGGCAGTACATAAGTTGCAAGATATAAAAAGGTAGTAGAAAGTATTAAATTGCTATGTTTTTTTCATCAAATTTAAAATATGATATCACATTTAACTCTAGTATCTTATGATATAATTCTAACATATGTCAACAATCCAATAATGATGCCCATTCCCGTCTTACATTCAGTCTCTGTCATACCTCTGTGTATCATTAACGAGAAATGAATTCACGGCTAATTTTTATCTATGTCAACAAATCAAACAACGACGTACGTTCACGTCTCAGTGATACATTGTTTATCATTAGGTATGGCATGATCACATTTTTACATGTCAAGGCATGATGATGCCAATTACAAACTATATTTATAGAGTGTTCGTAGAGAATAAAAAAGGTTTGGAATCGTTCAGCTAATACAAACACCTACATCATTCTTTTACGTTGCTCAGAATGCAAACAGCGACATAAACCCCCGAAACAAAACGCCCAAATAGAACTTATAAATGTTAAAATACAAGACAACACTCCACCCTTTTTCTGAAACAAAATACAGGAGCTCTTAAATATAGACGTGCAGTGAGGGCACGATAATTGACTAACGGCAATGCCTACATGCATTTATAAAATTTTTTGCTCAAACCATAACGCTCTCATCAATAATATAGCTAAACTCCATTTGCGTTACTTTTATTATTATTATTATTTCCCTTAAAATCTTGACGACTGAACTATCACCGTGATAACATTCAACTTTGACATATTTGAAATACACCCAAACATTTCAAGCGCTCAAACAAATTCAAATGGGAAAAAAAAAAAAAAAACCGCGGTCTACCGACCAACTGCCTGCGAGACTAATCTTAAACGACCACAGTCAGATGTGTGAAAGAAAGTATAATAAAAAAAGGAAAGATATATCAGTTCTTTCACTTGTTATGTAAAGTTTGTCTCAGATGTCGGCACACCCGACAATTACTGTAGGAGGGAGAAGTCACCCCCTTTATATCCAATCAAAGAACATCTATCAGCACCTTTGCAATGTCAGTGGCGTAAAGCGACACGCCCCTTTACGTGGCCATCTTTCTCTATTTTGTTTTTCTGAAAGAGAGAAAAAAGAAAGAAGATGGACATTCTAATCGAAACGGTCAAGGATGTGGAGGTAAAGGGTGATCACACGTCTGGGTGAGAAAAGGGGGAAGGATCCCTTAACCTTGTCAGCTTTCCCCACCACACTTTCCCCAACAGAAACCATCAACTTCAACAAGAACATCAACCGCGGTAACTGGTTTCGACAAGAAGTGACTTGCCGAGCTAGAACTGGCTTCTTCAACTTCAAATGGAAGTTGATTTATCGATGGCTATGTTTATCAAACGTGATAATAGTACTACTGTTATTTGTTGAAGATACTTTCCGACCCATATTACACTTGTTGCGAAGTTTTATCCGTTAAAAACTGCCAAGCCTTCGGGTCCTAGCAGCTGCATTTCAGTAGCCTTTTCTTAGTCAATTGATGTCATCAATTTGTTTCCCCCTTTTTCTGTCTCATTTTTTACACATAATCTTATCTTAGTATTCCAAACAGGGTACTTCTTAAATGATATGTTTACATTAAATGAATAAATGGATGAGTTTTAGATAAGAGTAAATAATTTTTCTTTTTTTAAGTGTGAAGATACGTATTCAATTATTTTCGCTCAACATTTATTAATTCGTCGCAGTAGCTCCTTATTCAAAACGAAATCAAAAGAAGACTAATTTAAAATGTAATGAGTACTGGTCGGAAATATTTAATTAAATGGGAAAATTAATTATAATGAAACAGCACGAAGCAGGTGAGTTTTTATAGTTAAGTAAAACATTAAGTCAGTACTTTCTATTTTAGTCTATGAAAGAAATTCTATTAAAATAACAAGCGTTCATATATAATTAGTAAATGTTGCAAAGAAATTGTTTCAGTAAATTTCTTTTAGAATAATTTCGGCTTGGTTGTACTACCTCTACACAAGAGCAACGAAAAATACATGTAAAGTAATCATTTGATGGATTAAATCCTAAATAATTTCAAAAACTTACATTTCTACAATATGAGTCATTTTTCATTTGAAGCAGTCTTGATAATACAAGTAGACTGATTTCTATACTAAGAAAAGTTCGTTCAAAGAGTTCTTTCAATATTACTAAGTGATTTGTTATTTATAATTATTGTAGGACTAAAACTAATGATGCAGATTTCTAACCACTACTAAGGGGACCTAATCACCACAACTAATTTTTTAATAGATAATTATTAATTAAAACAAAATTTACCTTTCATTTTCACGAATTACCATATTCTTTTATCATACC
Source organism: Nephila pilipes (assembly GCA_019974015.1). NCBI lineage: Eukaryota > Metazoa > Arthropoda > Arachnida > Araneae > Nephilidae > Nephila > Nephila pilipes. The sequence goes on from BMAW01019223.1 coordinate 158,601, forward strand.
TACTTACATATGTCTGATAATAATGATACTTTTTTCTCAGTTTCAATATTCAATGTATCTAATTTATTGTGCTCGATACTGGTTTGTTGACTAAATATTTCTTCGAATATGTCAATTATTAACATTGTCCTATGAATTGAAGTTTATATTATGAATTAAATTGTATAATTAAATAGATAGGCTAATAAAATTAGCCTCACTAGGATATTTCTGTATTTCATTTAATTCAATATATTGAGTTTCATGATCCAATAATAAGCTACAAATCCCATTAAAATATCCAAACTCATCAGAAACTTTGTAACCCGAAAGTTTCCTAATTCATATACATATTATTCCGAAAACAAAGCCTTTTGGATCATGAACAAACCTTAAAAATGTTAATTACTCAAAGCATCTAAATGACTTTGAAAGTTTGAGTAAAATAATTGAGAAACTATGCTTATAACCATTAAGTATGAAAAATACACTCTTTTAAAAACTCTTTACGGTCAAAGGCATTAAATTAAAACCATCCTTGCTTACTAAAGAATGCATTACATTCCTTTTCATGTAAAACCTCAGCAGGAATTTCTTAAGCGACTGCGTAAACTCATTTGTACACCGTAAACTCCATTTTTGAAATGGTTAGGCTAAAACTGGAATCTTTATGGCCTAGTTTAAGCAAACTTGCGCTAGGAATTTAGATGTTTAAACAAAATAGACACTGTTATAATATGTAAAATATAACGACATATTTGGGTGCAATTGAAGCCATTTTCATTGACAAATTAGTTGACTGCATAACTTTGCAATAAAAATACGAATTCTTAATGGTAAATATTTCGTGCTGTAATTCAGCTGTTTCTAATAAATAAAAAAATATTTTAAATGAAAATTAGGTATATTTCAAAAACTTAATTCCAAAAGAAATGTATGCGTATTATTTTAATTAAAATAAAGGCAAAATTATGATACTTAATAGCTAATTAAAAAAAAAATTTCTTGGTTTCAGTTTTTTTTAAACAAATCTTAAAATTACAAAAAAAAAAGTATTTATTAGTAAGCAGTTTTTAGGAACTTCTTATATTATTTTGAAACTATTAAGCTTTGTAATTAATAAATCTTTGCTTTACAACAGCAAAAATAGGAAGAATGCAGGATTTACGAAGGGGTATCGCGTAAAATATTGATCATTTCTTAGAAATAACCGAGATATCAGGATAAAATTTATGCTGCATGTTAATTGATTCTTATATATATAATGCTGCATATTACAGATATTAATGTTGATTTGTTTGATTTCAGGAAGCAGTAGATTGAAGTAATTTGCAGCTTGGAGATAACAGAGTTCAATCAGCTGAGTTTCTACAATGACGGACTTCAAAAGATAAAAAAAAAAAAAAAAAAAAAAAAAAGTTTCTGTTTATTTTTCGAGTAATATTTAAAATTTTAAGATACTGAGGGTTACTTCAATCTACAGTTTCCTGAAACCAAACAAATTAACATTAATAGCTGTAATACGCAACATTATATATATAAGAATCAATTAACATTCAGAATAAATTTTATCCAGATATCTCGGTTATTCTTAGAAATGATCAATATTTTACGCGATACCCTTTCGTAAAATAGGTTCAGATATATTTAGTTTATTTTCAAATTTTAATGCAAATTTATTAAAACGTAATATCAGAAATAAAAAAAAAATTACTAATGAATCGGCATTAGTTACAATTTTCTCAAATTTCTTACAGCGTGATAATTTCAAACTAAAATTCGCTTATATAATAAGAAACTAAAATACGTTCAAACCCGATTTTCAGGTAACTAATCGTACGGAGGCAACTGACATAGGTAACATTTTTCTTGACAAGCTTACAAATTCCAGGAAACGTTTAAGTACAACAGAGAAACTAATCAAATTACATTAGTGAGTCGATCCAAACATGTCTGCTAGTATTAGGTTTCTTCCTGGAAATGCGACTATGTAAACTAATTAAGGAGTTTCTGTAATTTAATATCTCAGACGAGCTACTAATCGATGCCCAAGAACATACAGTGTAGGGGCTACCAATACTTTCCCCACCTAAATCGAAATTTGTTAATTAACTCTTCATGGCATTACTTACCATTTTTTTTAAAAATCCTATTTAAAGAAGAAGAGTTCACATACAAAGCAAGATCAAAATTTACCTAAATATGAAAGGAAAAAAAAAATTAATTTTTTCTCTTTAAAAGGAATCTTTTTTTTAAGACACAAATTTCGTTTCGTTTACTTTCGAATGGGTTTCATATTTTCGAAAATGCGCAAGTTTTATACTTCAAGTTTCATATTTTTAAGCAAATTGTTGCCCTCATACAGGGGGGGGGGGGCGCAGGAATCAATTTATTAATCGAAGGAAATCGATCAGAAATGATTAAGAATATAGATATCTCTTTACTTTCTGTAATAATATCTTGTTTTTAAAAACTCTATTTTATATTTTCAGATAAATATACATTATATTTTGAAAAACATTTTTGTGCACACTCAGGAAAAGAACATAACGTACTTTATTCTTCTTAAGAATCTGTCGTCTCCCTTTTAAAAATATTGAAAAAGGATTTAGGATTTTCTCCCTCAATTCTTTGGTGTTAAAAAGTCCGGATATGTATTTGGGAATTTTCGGAAACTGTATTTTCATGCATAATACGACGGTTCTAAAAACATTCGTATTAGGAATGGAAAATGGTTTATAGAAAAGGGGAATAGAGGGGGGGGGGTAACGCATTGTAATACTATCGAGGGATCATTTTTCTATCCTTTTTTCAAAAACTATGACTATGACGCCCTTAGCAACCTAAAAACCGTCGCCATAACCTTTTCGGCTGATGAGACGGTCTTCGTTTATTTTGAAGCAGAATCACCGCAAGCAACTCATTATTATGATTGTTGCTTGGTTTCCAAAGTACAATAGTGAATTTAAGCTTCATCAACGATAGCAACTTGGCGCAAAATGACGACAATTCGACGCGGTATCAGTAAAAAACAGCACATGAATCCATGTCAAACTTGTTTGGAAGCTGTTTAAGAGATGACAACATACAATGGTAACACCAACATGCGAAGCCATCTGTTGTAAAAAAAAAACAGGTACTTTTTGTGCACCCTCATCAGCGGCGTACTCAGAAAATAATTTTGAGTGCTGCATACCATCATTGTCATGACAGAAGCAGTTTTTTAGTTTAGAATTACCACTTGGTACAAAAGTAAATAATACGCTATATCAATCTCTTATTTCTCCTATTTAAAACTGTTCAAGTACTGATATAACTTTTATCAAGTTAAAAAAAGTTTTGGAAGTACAATTCTTTTAATAAAAATAATTAAAATACCGTAATAAAAAATTTGCATTTTTGGAGGGATGCATCCTCCTCTCTTCGTCAACAAACACTGAACCAGACGCACTATTTCATAGACTGCAAATACTTTTTTCTTTTCGTGATGAAATGAAATTTAAGTATGTGGAGGAAAAAAAAAATTCTTAAGTTTAAAATTTAGAGTATCTATAACAGAGTATAATAAAAGAATTATCCAGAAATGCTCCAACTTCGAAAAAAAATATTGGGGACTGTATATGTCCCTTTGCACCCCCCACCTCCCTGGACACGCCACTGACCCTCATACTTCCGTTAAAATTTTATGTCTCATTCTTTTCAGCGAGGAAAAAAAACATTTTTAATACTTTGCAACATTTTAAATTTTAACCGAATTAACAAATTCTGAAGAAATCAACTCATTATGAAAAAACAATTTTTTTTTGTTTAAATTATATTCAATTGAAATAAATGATCCAATAACTATTAACTTTTATAATATTTTATCGTATCTAATTTATAAAAGCCTAAATGACTGAGCTGTTACCAGCAAGAGAAAAAGAATAAAAAAATTAATGAAATAAGATCTGTTTATAGCTCTTGCAATTAGTTACTCTTATCAATATGTCTTGTATGCCTGTTATTTTTATTTAATATCCATTGAATCCACATAAAGGCTATGTAATGAAGACACAAACCCTCTTAAATGAAAGTAATGACGACATAAACGCTCATAACTGGTATTAATGAAGACACAAACCTCCATAACGGAAAGTAATGAAAGCGCATTAGATGTTTTGAAAATTCTTTAAAACAACATTCATAAGGTAAGGTTGAACGACGCTAACTGCATGGAGTGATCTTAAACGAATTAAAAGAATGGATTGCAAAATGCGAAATTCAATAGCTGGCAGATAAGCAACAATTTCGCTACATCCCCCCCCCCCCCTATTTTATAATTCAGAGTTACGATTATAAATTGAAAAGCAAAAACTTAAATATTTCTCCCTTTTAAACATTTGCTATTAAATCAAATTTTTTCTAATCATCTCTTAAAAAAAAATAGTAAATCAATGCAAAATATAATCCATAAAAATCCACATCAAATACACTCATTCAAAGCATTCTCGTTCAGAAATTCGGGAGAAATTGTTAAGGATATTGAATAGAATACTTATAAAGAAGGTGGGGGGGGAATCCAATATTTTTTTCTATAATCACCTGGTGAACCGAATCTAAATTCTTAACCAAAAACAAATAATTACACATAAAAGATTTTTTTTTCTTTTTTTTCATTTTTTGAATTTTATTCAATTCTGAGATTTCTCTCCCTGTTTTTTTTTTTTTTTTTTATTTTTATTTTAATTCATTGGACAACGTATAATTTTTTTTATTTTTGCATACAAAAACCAGATGTGGAAATAAAGGCAATGATTACTTTTGGCTTATCATTTTTTCCCCTTGCACATTTTTTGCCTGCTCTGCTTTAAGCATCTTCGATTTTTCTTACGACGCAGAAGAGATGATTTGAACGTGCTATCACGTCTTATTGGAACTAATAATCTTTCAACGTTGCTACTTTTTAAGCGCTTGATATCGGCAATAGTTGAAGGTGCTTAAGTGCTGAAAGAATCTGTTCAAATAAATCGTTATGTGTGCACAGCAATACTCAATAAGACCTCATCATTAATTTTATCAGTTACTGTGTGCGTGAAAGGATCGGCTTTGATTTAATGAAGGGTAAATCTTTACACAGTCCTCATTTAGTGTCGAGAGTTATTAAAAAATAAGTATCTTCTCACTAAAATTACGTTTAAATGTTCGCATCATTACATACAAAAGGCTTCCATGTAAGTAGCCAAGAGATTTTTTTCACCTTACTCAAACAAGGCTGGTTATTTACAGAATACTCATAGCTTAATGTTCAATGTTAGATGGAAAAAAATAAAACTCTTCCTAATCTTTATAAAATCGCATACTGAACTTTTTGTAGAGCTAAGAGCTTTTCGTTACATTTCTTTCGAATGAGTAATCCATATAGAACTGAAATTTTGTTCATTTTCAGAAAATTTGAAATTAATCGGCTGTAATTTTTTTTTAAAAAAAGCCATGGTTTCGGATAAATAATTTGGTTGCATAAAACCAAGACAAATAATTTGTACAACTATATAGTTTATTTAACAATGTAAAGAATTGACGATTGATAGATAAAAAGCTTCCATGTAACCTTGAGATTTTTTCGCCTTATTCAAACTAGTCTGGTTATTTACAGAAAACTCATAGCTTAAGGTTCAATATTAGGAAAAAAAAAAAAAAAAAGAAAGAAATTCAGCCTAATCTTTGTAAAAACGGATACCGAACTTTTTGCGATGCTATGCATTTTAGTACCACATGAATGAGTAACCATATAGAACTGAAATTTTGTTCATAATCGGGAAAATTCGAGATTAATCAGTAGTAATTTTTCAAGGTGACTGGGTTTCGATAAATAATTTGGTTGCGTAAGATCCAGAAGCAGAATTCGTATCATGTAGAAATCAAGTGTAATTCATTTCATAGTGGAAAGAATTGTAATTTAACAATATTGTTAAACAATATTTGTAATAATGATACATGCGCACAAATATACACACGATTATGCTAAGGTTTGTAAATGTACAAAGGCTCGCGAAGCAATTGTAAAGAAATTCGTCATTTATCAATCTTTTCAGAACGTTTATATAAACACAGCCTTAAATACATTGAAAATCATAGCATGTATTGAAATAAAACATGCGCAAAAGAGAGAACAAGATCATCAGCCAATTTCTACAACAGGGCTGGAAAAATAAAAATGAACTTTACCTGATTTTTTTTTTCCTTTCACGAAAAGATCTCTGGAATGCAAAAGTAAACGCATTCTAGTCCATCCAGATTTTTTTCTCACAAATCAAATAGATCTCCCAAACTCTTTCAACCCCTAACATACCATGAAAGTGAAAAGAAATAAATGACACAAAAGCAGTAAGGTTACATTCTGTAAACTACTCTTAGAAAAAGCCGAGGAGTAAAAAACCCAACCCTTCGCATTCTTAGAAAGCTCTCTTTTTCTCAAAATAAATTGAAGAAAAGGGTTTGCTTTCTTTAACTGCGACAGAATACAAAATATCACCTGTGGTAAAAATAATAGCTAGTAAACAATTGACCGTAACCCAGCTGTTTTTTTCCTCGTTTTTTAACTAGCCGAAGAGCATTGTACAGATTCCTCTTCAGTGTTGATACCTATTGTATTTGCTTCAATTCCATTCCCACCCACCACGGGGGGCCAGCTGAGGACCTGCAAGGGGCGGGGCTCTAAGCTGACCCCCCATCAAAGCTGTACCCCAGCTTTTTAAGTCTATTTTCCCTCTTTTCTCGTGGCCAACGATGTGACAACGAGCGAAGACATCAAAGGAGTACAATGTCCCATAAACGTGCCAAGGTTGTTCTCCATTTATAACCAGTTAATGGGACATTTAGGGGGAATCTTTAAATGGCTCGCTCTCGGCGAAAACTGCTTTTAGTTTATTTTTTTTTATACAGAAGGGATGGTGAAACCCTTTGGGACATTAGTCAGTAGGTAATGCGGGGAAAAGTTTCGCAACACGCACGATTGAGATATCTGTATGGAAATGAAGAGCAGTTGGCACATCTCTCTTCGTTTCCATATGTACATACAATTGGGAGATGACTAGAATATATGATAAGTGAAATACAATGAAGTATTTATTATAGCTATAAAAATATTCTGACGTGTCATTACCGGCTAATCCTAGATATTATAATAAGTTTTATGAAGACTTCATTAATATTTGCTTCGATGCTTTGGAGGTGAAATTTTTAAAAGCCCATCAAGATGTTTTTTGGAGTTACGTTTTACCGAGTTGTAGAATAGACACGCATATTTCATAAAATATTTTTTTTCTTCATAAAATGTACAACTAATTTAATTTTAAAGCACCACTAGAATTTTTTAATTGATAGCTTTGTCAATTATGTTACAAGTGTGTTTCTATAGGAATGCTTCTTAATTTTAAAAAATATTTAGCTACTAAAAAAATTTTGCATTTTTAAAACATCAACTTTACTGTATAAGTAAATATTTTAGTACACAAGTCCATTATATAGTTCTTCAACGTTATAACGAATTAAATATATTGCTCTTTAAAGTTAATGAAATAAATACTATATGTGAATTATACTGAACACTATGAATTTTTAAAATCTAGCGATCAAAAAAAAAAAATTACGTTTTCTTTAAGACTGAATTTCTTATGAGAGTTAGCTACAAAGAAATTCATTTTTTCCTTACAAATTGAATCTAAAAAATTAAACAAAAAAAAAAAAAAAAAAAAAAAAGCAACGTTGGATCACTTATGCGCAATATGCCCATTTTTGAAATTTTACAGAACAGCTTAAATCTTTTTTTTTTGTTGTTGTTGTTTCTTTACTTACAAACTGTTTGTTAATGAATATTTTCAATAAATCCTTGTACATTTTATTCTTTGGACTACAAACTGTTATATTATAATACCTATATATTGAACCTTTATTAATTTTTAAGACTTCATTGATTGCTATTTTGAAAGAAATGGACATAGTGCTGGTATTTAAAATTTATTGAAAGCAACATAGCAACATTTTGATTTTTAAATATAAATGAATAAAATAATTTCTGCTAATACAATCAAGCCTCAAAATAGTGAGCCCTGCAACTAGTTAACTCTCGATTATAAACTTTTTCACTGGTCTCATATAAACTCAAAATTAAGTAATGTTATTTTAAATGCTTAGAGTGAACTCCTGAGAAAATGAACGTTCGCTTTTTTTACAGTAAACTCGAATTTACCTTTAATAGATTTTTCCAGTTTTTCAAAGGTATTTTCACACATACACATTAGTATCCAAAAAAAACCACAATTTCTAAACTCCCGTCTCAAATCTGCCATTTCTAGGTTCAACTACTGGTACGACGTTAGAAGTGAAATTTGGACACTTTGCTCTTACGGGCATCTACCTCCGATTAGAGCAGGTATTTATTTTCACAGACTACCGGATAAACGGTATTCCTCTTTCACCACTATTCCACCCTCCCCGCCGTTTCTAGAAATCTGTTGGTACATTACACAGACACCGCTATTCAAACCATCCCTTGAAAAACCAGAACTCAATCAAAAATCACGCAATCTGTCCGTAGGATGTAAAAATAAAAATAATACAATTTCAAAATTCTTCGTTTCTAATAACACATCAATCAATAATTCCCGAGACTAACCCAGAGATGGCGCTCGTAGTAAACCAGTAACCAGGTCTTTCTAGAGTACTAACCTTTGCTTGAAACGTGTCAAAATTTTAAGTCGATCGGACCAGAAACAGCTAAGTTATCGAGGTTGGAGTAAAGTCGTTTTGTAGTTTGTTTAAAAAATGGAAAAAACCGAGTTTCGTGTTCTGATAAAACATTGTTTTTTAATGGGTAAAAACACCGTGCAAGCGAAACAATGGATTGAAAAATGTTACCCGGACTCTTGTCCATCAAAAGCAACGATTTGTCGGTGGTTTGCCGAGTTTAAACGGGGTCGTACCGACACAAATGACGCGGAACGCTCGGGTAGACCTGTGGAAGCCGTTACACCGGAAAATGTGAGTGAAGTGACAAAAATTATAATGAAAGATCGTAAAGTGAAGCTCCGTGAGATTGCTGAGATGACACAGATATCATATGAAAGTGTATTTACTGAAAAAGGTTTTTTGAAGTGAAGTGAAAAAGGTTTTTTCCAAGTGGGTGCCGCGATTGCTTTCGATGGAACAAAAACAGCAACGAGTCGAT
>BMAW01019223.1:167884-193227 GCA_019974015.1 Nephila pilipes
AAAAAAAAAAAAAAAAAAAAAAAGATTTGGAAGAGCGTTGGAACGATTGTATCACCCTAAAAAGTGATTAACAAAAGGTGTTATGTTGATGAATAAAAAAAAATTTTGCAAAAAAAATGTTGTTTTCAATGTTAGACTCGGGAGTTATTGATTGATGTGTTACATGATAAATTTTAAGCATTAATAATTTGTTATAAAAAATAAATAATTTATTAATAAATTGTATGTGATCCCAATGATAGTTTAAAACAAAATCAAGAAATTTCGAAGTCTCAACAAAATGGATATTCGATCCTTCAGTTAATAATAGATATTTAAGAGTTCGCAGACGGTTAGATATAATGGGGTTCGACTGTACTATAAAAGTAATAGTTATTTACCCGATAATTGCTGATTTTATGTCTTTCTCACAAAGTCCTAGTAGTTCTTAAGAACATTTTTAAAAAGTCGGTACATTCACAAAGAGTAGTGAAACCTCCATTCAAGTAGTACTATTCAGGAGTACTTAAGTAACCGAAAGTCTGCTGATAAATGTCCCCACCTACCTGAAGTACTGACACTTCAACCTAACTGTGTTAACTGGAACCGAAGCTCAGGCAAGCGGCGGCAGCGTGTCTTCAAAAGTATGACTTTACCATTATTCTGTACTTTTGACATAAGCATTGCACAGGCGTTAGATAAAAGGACTACATTCCCTATGGCCTCAAGATATACCAGGGCGCGGTCGTGTATCTGAAAGATTTGGTGCAGATAGGGGAATGAGTCGGCACCTTTGTCACCATCCCTTTTAACTCCCTATCCACCCCTGAAATCAGTACCATCACTAAAAAGGGTACTTATGAGCACTTCATTTTTTTTCGACATCCCTACGCATTATTGCTATATCTGCATCTGGTGTTTCCTAATTGACATGGAGTACTAAGGGTTGAAAAGGCGTCTATAGTTATCCGAGTTGAATATGGAGAAGCTTTATTCATAGCATACATAAAAATTTTTTAATGAGAGATGTGTGATTGGGATTTTTTTTTTTAAAAAAAAAAAAAATTGAACAGCGAAATACACACTGCTTTTGGCAGGGAAAGCTTTTCAGTTTTTCGAGATCTCAAGATACATTTTGAGAAACCAAAGACATCTTCGATATTTTCGATAAAATATAAAATACACTCAAGGAAAAAAAAATTCAACAAAATGATTCAATAATACGGAAAACTCCAAATATTAATAACGCAAAGTACGAGGGGTGGGAGGAAAAGGAAGATTAATCACTCAAAAAACAAAATTAAATATTTCAGTGTTCGATAATTATATTACATAAAGTCAATTTCAAATCATAGATCACCATAGTCAACGTGTTAAAAACTTTAGATCTACTACGGAAACAAATCAAAAAATTTTAAAAAAAAGTCTTCATTTCTACTAGTGATTTTTGAAATTTTTTTTTTTTTTTTTTTTCAATTTACTTGTCGCGTTATATTTCAATTACAACTATTCATAAGATTTCTCAATAAATTCCTTTACGAAATGTTGTGAAATTGATGAAAAATTTTCCGTATATAATTACACTAACTGGAGTACCCTTTTTTCATAATGTTGATGAATAGATTGTCGGTAACGAATAGAGACTGTGCATTGATACGACGTGATATACGCCAAAGCTGGGCATAGCAGAGTAATAATCTTAAAAAGAGAGGCAAAAAAGCGGTAAAAAAAGAAGAAAAAAAATTCACCCACTGATTGTTTAGTTAAAAATTTATGAAAAACTCACTTATTAATATTTTCTATAGTTCTCTTTTAAAACAGTTACAACTTTTTCGAAATTTTCGGAACAGGTTAGATTAAGTGTATGGATTTGCTGAAAGAAACAACAAACAAATAAAAAAACATTCAGTTTTAAGCTAGATTTCGTCTGGAACAAAAATTCATGTGGTTCAGTTTTTATTTCTTAAGCAATTTCAAAATGCCAAATTGTTTTTTTTTTAAAACTTATTAAAATGCGCATCTTTTGGGAGAAAAAAAAAATTCGAAAAAATGTTGCATTTCCTGGAAAACACAGAAAAACGGTTATTTTCAAAAAATGTTGCCAGAAATAAGTTTGAAATATATATTTTTTTCCGCGGAAATATGTTCACGACTGCTTCCACACATCAGCCTTCTGAAAAATTTGGTGTGGGTTTACATAAAAGATGAACAAACAGACTATCAAATTTATATGTTAGATTTGACAGTGATTTTTTTCTTTTGTTATATTCTTACGATAATCATTAATTTCTAGTACCATTCGGATATTATATTCACACTAAGAATACTACATTAACACGATAATAAAACTGAATTAAAAGCACATCTGAAACTCTCAAAAGAAAAACAATTTTTAATTCCCTGTAATCAAAGAGGAAGTATTTAGTATCAAAAATATAAAAAAAAACTATCAAAATCAATTCTCTAAATAATTCTTTAATAACTGGGATCTGTAATTATTCGTGAAATAAACGTAAAGATTTGGTTCGATAAATCGGTTCAAAATGTTTGTCACTATTTTTTTTAAATTTGAAGTTAAAAAAAAAAAAAAAAAAATGGAAGACAGAAATCTGAATGATGGACTGAAATTTCTATTTAATGTCCCGATTTGGGATTTGACAACAGGATTATTCAGATGACTGACAGATTATTAAGGTATTATTTCCAATCCGAAGTTTAGTTTAGTTTTTATTAACGTCGAACTAGAAGCAATACGAGGGCAATTGGCGACGGACCTCGTAATTTTGAACCTCGGTCAAGTGATGAGGACGACACCTGAGCTGGCACCCCCTCTCCTAACTTCCACACCACGCCAACGGGAGGACTTTGGGCTCCAACAGATTTAACCTGCATCAGGCCCGGCTACACGGCGGGTCTTTGGCAGCAAAGGATCCAACCTGCGACTGAACGAAAACCACCGGTCACGAAACCATGACCACTAGTCTACCGTGGCCATATTCAAGTGACTGGGACGATACCATAGCTGCCTCCCCCCTCTTTAAACTTCGATACTACACCAAAGAAAGGTCTTACAGCCTCGATTTACTTAACTTGCATGAGCCTCGCTACACAACGGGTCTTTAGTGGCATCAAAACTCGAAAATTTATCCAGATGAAGTAAATATTTTAATTAATATTTAAAGAATTCGATCAAAATGTTAATATTGCACCAAAATAAAAACAAAAACATAATGCTCTTGCCTTAATTTAAAATGAGTCGATATTAATACTGCGAATACAAAAATTATCTTAAAAAAATCTGAAAAATACGATGTTATACCTGGAAATCAAAGGTTAAGCAAAAAAATGAAGGTTGACCACAAGCACGTACTAAGAAGTAGAATTGTTGCGTTGAAACTGTTCATTGAAATAGCTCCCTTCGTCTAAAGGAAGACTTATTTTATTTTGTCTTGAAATTTGCTTCGTAATTCTCACGTAATCCAAAAGAAGACATCCACTTGGAATTTTCAGAGATCGTTTCTTTTTTCTTGAAACACTAGGATATTTTAATTTCATCATCTTGTTTAGAACAGATTTATTCTAAATCTTCATCCCTTGGTCACTCCTCCGAAATCAGCATTTTGACGGAGTAACACGTGGTATGTTATCATAACATATCATGAAACAGCATATTCACATTCTTAGCTCATTTCATTTGAAATGAAAGTATTCTGTGTTTCTCTTGCAGAAAAATGAAAAACCTAGAGAAAAAAAAAACAATAAAAACATTATTAAGAAAATACTTTTTAAACTGTCAGTAAAAAAAAAAAAAAATAAAGTAGTAGTCCCCAAACATTGGGCCACGGAACGGTACTGTTCCTTGATTTGTTGAAAGTAGGGTTTCAGAGCAATATATAGGGCCGGGGAAAGTTATTGTTTCTTAAGAACAGGGATACAGAGACTAATATACGAATATTAGATCTATAATCATGAATTCTCCATCTGTTTCATTACGTTTCATAATGTTTTTGAATAATTGATTGTTTATTAACGTCGCACTTAACAGGTCAATTGAAAAGTCACCGGCCTGACACATAGATGACGCTACTAGAATTAAATCCATATGTTTTTTAGTTAGCCCTAACCCTCAAAAGATGCGTGTATAAATTTGACAGCTGTCGGATCATTAGTTTGTGAATTATAGCATTTTGAGTGAAGCAACTTTTGTTATTGTGAAAAAAATGGATAAAAAGGAATTTCGCGTTTTGATAAAATATTGCTTTTTGAAGGGAAAAAATACAGTTGAAGCAAAAACTTGGCTTGATGCCGAGTTTCTGGACACTGGCCCAGGAAAATCAACCATCAAGGATTGGTATGCTAAGTTTAGACGTGGTGAAATGAGCACCGAAGACGGTGAACGCAGTGGACGCCCGAAAGAGGTTGTTACCGACGAAAACATTAAGAAAATCCACAAAATGATTTTGAATGACCGTAAATTGAAATTGAATGAAATAGCAGACACTCTAAAGATATCAACTGAACGTGTACATCATATCATTCACGAATATTTGGGTATGAGAAAGCTCTGTGCAAAGTGGGTGCCGCGCGAGCTCACTTTTGACCCAAAACAACGACGAGTTGATGATTCGGAGCAGTGTTTGAAGATGATCAAACGTAATAAACCCGAGTTTTTGCGTCGATATGTGACAATGGATGAAACATGGCTCCATCATTTCACTGAAGTCCAATCGACAGTCATCCGAGTGGACTGCACACGATGAACCCGCTCCAAAGTGTGGGAAAACGCAACAGTCGGCTGGCAAAGTTATGGTGTCTGTATTTTGGGATGCGCATGGAATAATTTTCATTGACTACCTTGAAAAAGGAAGGACCATCAACAGCGACTATTACATAGCGTTATTGGACCGTTTGAAGGACGAAATCGCCGAAAAACGGCCGCATTTGAAGAAAAAGAAAGTGCTGCTTCACCAAGACAATGCACCGTGTCACAAGTCAGTGAAAACGATGGCAAAAATCCATGAATTGGGCTTCGAATTGATTCCTCATCCACCGTATTCTCCAGATCTAGCCCCCAGCGACTATTTCCTGTTCTCAGATCTCAAAAGAATGCTGGCTGGGAAGAAATTTTCGTCGAATGAAGAGGTGATCGCCGAAACTGAGGCCTATTTTGAAGCAAAGGACAAATCGAACTACAAAAATGGTATTGAAAAGTTGGAGGGTCGCTATAATCAGTGTATCACCCTTGAAGGGATTTATGTTGAATAAAAAAAACTAATTTTGCCAAAAAAATGTGTTTTACTATGGTAGGCCGGGGACTTTTTAATTGATCTGTTAGAAGCAATACGAGGGCAATAGGCGGTGAACCTAGCAATTTTGAACCTCGTTTACAAGACAAAGACGACACTTTAGCTGGCACCTCCTTCTCCAAACATCAACAACACGCAAACGGGAGGACTTGGAGCCTCGACAGATTTAATGTACATCAGCCTAAGTAACGGTACTGAGTAAAGTATTGCCAATTGTGTAACACTTAACTCAATTTGATATGCCATTGAGAAGTTAAGTTAGAGTTTACTTATTTAATATATGTGCTGCTTAATAGTACAACTTATTAAAAGAAAACATGGATACACAAAAAAGAGAGGAAAAACAAGATAAAAGATATAACTTTTATTTGTTTTTTAATGTTATTTTTTATGTATTTTTTTTATTGTTATTATGTTAAGCATATCATCAGCCCCACTACACGGCTGGTCTTCAATGATATTTCGCAATGTAATAAGATAAATAAAACTTGGTAAATTTCGAATTAAAGTCGCGCTACAGTACCTTGAAGTTTATTGATGACTGACCTGGCTGTTTCTTATCCGCAGTCAAAAATAAAGGGCGAAACCTGAACTGGAACCTCTCTCTAGAATTTAATATGGGTAACGAATCCCTAGGATTCCTTAAATTTCTTTATAGCTCTTGTGGCAGTAAAACCAATCAACCATATATCTCCTAACTTCCACTTTACACCAAAGAAGGGGACTTTTATTTTTTATTTTGCATGTAGTAGCTCCTATTACTACGCATGATTAGCATTTATCGGAATCAAGACTCGAACACGTTGCTCGACTTGAATAACGCAGGCATTTCGTCCTCATAACTGTGGCTAACATAGCCCCAATAAAATGAGAAATGAAAAGCAAATAATGCAAAGTTCTTTAATTGAAATAGTCCAAGGAAAATGAGTATTTCACGAAACCGGTCCTTGGTTCCAGAATGGTTGGAGACAACTACTTAAAAAATAACATATAATTCAGTGAATTTCAATAATAATAATAATAAAAATAAAATTAATGAATGCATTAATTGAATTATTAGTGTGCATACTTATATACTCCTCTACTTAAAGAATAATGCTCTTTAGATGTTGAACTTACCAAAGCCTTTTTCGTAATTATTTTACTTATCAGCTGAATCGAATGTTCTATTTTTTAATCACTCACCTGATTTTGTGTGTATTAACCTTATTTCATTATCAGACATGCACGAAAATTATAAGATCTTGGGGAATTTGATAATAAGAAATCGGTACTTGTGCAAAAATTCCATCGACCATTTTTTCCAAACCAGAAAAAGTCGCCAAATGATGTGATGTTCCACCAAAACTAGAAAGTGTACTCTTCTTGCGAGTACAGTACTCTCTAAGTAATTCGGCTGAAATCGGACCAGAATACTGCCGGGTTACCGAAAAAGCGAGACTACTAGAAAATCACTATACGATAATATATTTAAATAGCAAAAACTACATACTATTACAAAAAATTTGATACGATACACGCAAATAAATGTTAGTTACGATAGTTTATTTGATTCGCGATACACGAAATAACTAAAACTGAAAAATAAAAGTATTGTTTTGCATTGATAGCCTACATTACTCTATTGAAATAAAAAGCATAAAATAATCTTCGACTTGTCAGCCTATGCAAAAAACATCGGATTACTGGCACGGCTAAAAAGGTGAAGAGCCGGATTATAGAGACAGTATTGTATTTAGCTTCTTTGCTAGTCTCTAACAACTTATCGTCAAATGTGGTTTTATGTAACCTTGTTCATACATTACTTTAAGCAATAGTTCTGTTAGCTATAACCATTAGCTACTTTTTCTCACCTCCCATTATGGGAAAAAGGGTAAAAATTTGGGACCCGCTTACACAAGAACAAAAAGCAGTACATAATTTTCAAAGGTATGGAATCCTGCCATCAAAAAAGTGTGTTAACGGACGCTTTATGACATGAAAACGGACAAGCAGTAGCGTTGTAAAGATAAAAACTGCGACAAGACAGATCATTTAACAAGTTGACTACCATAGACAAGATGGTGGATGAAAATGGCAAAACTTCGTGTGAAATCTTCTTTGGGATGTCAGTCGACTATCATAAATTATATGCTTTAATTTTAGTGTGTCTTTGAAAGTTGAACTAAGAGGTTATTTAAGCACGTCATTGAAGTATTACTATTTTTTTCTCACATGCGTGATTGTCAAATTTTGAGTTGAATTATTTTACGTGCATTTTTAAACAAGGCGGAAGGTACAAGTATGGCAAGACTTTCAGAGCCCAAGAAGAAGGAAGTAAATAAAAATCCGACTGATGTCGAAATATCAGAATAGAGTGATCTTCCCAATTATTACAACAGACGATGAAGATTACGGTAGGGATTCTTCTAGCGAATCGGAAGGAAGTAGTAATATTGCGGTGGAAACCATAGAAATACGGCTTCGTATTAAAAAGTCTGTCAGCACATCGGTAGCAGTGAACGTGTTAATTCACCTTCCATTATACATCTAATAATATAGTCACTAAATTACACGAGCAAATGATGAGGGGGACAAATAATAATCAAAATCGGTTAATTCCTTTAAATTATGAAATTGTAGTATTTTTTTTTCTGAATCTTCTAATACTCAAAGCACCTGAAATCTAGTTTAGAATCAGTAATAAAGTTATAGCTTACCAACTTACTCGGGTTCGAGTACGCTTAATCAAAGAGGTTGAAGGTCAGATCGAAAAATTTGATTTCTTCCGATATAAGATCACTCCATAAAGGATCCCTAATCAAAGTCGGTCTGCACGGATAATCACATACATATTTTACCACACGTCAGCTGCCGAGTAGTCATTACTTATTTCACTACAATCTTCACTACAGTTTTACTATTAACTTTATATTCAATTCTCCACTGCTTTTATATGAATGTCCTTGTATTCATTCACTACATTTCTTAAGTATATCTAATTTGCATAATCACGTTTTTCATATAGTTGGAAAGGTGCTGAAAATTTAAATATAAAACCAGAAAGTACCAAGATGTTAGTTAAGAGAAGGTTTGCGAATAACCTGCGTATCAGAGATTTTGATACTAGAACGGTGACTATTCTTCTAAAAGCAATATAAAGAAACTGCAGAAGGATTCATCATTATTTTCGGTTTCATATAAAGCTTATAAAATTGAATTAAGGGCTGCGAAACACAAAATTTCCAAAGTGAGCTACCCTTATGACTTTATTGGTCTGAAACTGGTGGATATACATACAAAAAGTTGACAGACTGAGGAGTTAGGCTAAATGATGTAATAAAAAGTATCGGGGAACCACAAGTCACCACTGAGATTCAGATGTAGTGACTGATCCCCTCAATGAAGAAGAACCAATCGGTGCAATCTTGAAGGGGATTAGGAACTTTTGGACACCTAAATGATTGACGTAAGTTCGACTGGAATGCACCAACTCTCATGGTCGACGAGATTTTACACAAGTACAAGAAAGGTAAAAATTTTATAATCGTGAATGGTAGTAATTTCTCTGTTTCAGTAAAGAAGTTTTCATAGTTACAATTTTTAATTCTATTTACGTATTTTAATTTTTACAAGAAAATCTTTATTTTATCGTCGACTCAGTAAAATTGTATTATGTATAAATCAAGGCTTTTGTGAAAGAACTAAGGAATCGATTAATCTAATTTGTATTCCTAATTTAATGATGAAATTTCGCTTAAATTACTTAACACAAGAATACAATACGATTTACATGGTTAATAGGAATATGACATGTCCCCCCCCTAATAGATTTGATTAAAAATATCTTTTAGAGTCTATTCCAACTTTAAGTCTGGAAGTTTAATAAACATTAAGCTACATCTAAACTTCCTCATAAAAATGTTACGATAAAGAACAGAAAATAAAGAGATGATTTACAGAAATGGTACTTACCTTTACAGTCAATTCCTACGCTTTAAAAAGGCGAATCTGGTGCTATGACTAAGATCTGTTCTTCTAAAGAACCCCACCGGCTAAATGATGATTAAAACATATTATGTTATCCGTCACACATTTTTCATCTCCGATCAAACCGTACTGTAAACAAATAATAAACAAACGCATACTTACAATGTTTCGACTGCTTTATATTGTAGCTTATGACTAGATACAGCAGAAACTGGGTAGATTTTACAGCAATCGTAAAAACAGCAATTTTAGAGATTACGCCACTTTTAAGCGTTAATGTTAGAATACGCAGGAGTTTTTAAAAGCTTCCTTCTTTTTTTTCCATGAATGTGAAAAAAGAGTACTTATTATTAGTGATAAATATAGAACTACTTGCGAGAAAAGATTTTATTTATGCGATTTGTCCATTGATCATTTTTCTTTTTTCTAAGAAGATCCTGGTGTGATGCCATAACTTTTTTTTTGCCTTCTTTGGAGCAGGTTCACCGGAGAAGCAACCCGTTATTTGATTGTTGTTTGATTCCTAGTGTATAAGAATATGAATCCAGATCTCATCGATGATGATAACTCCACGCAAAATAATGACGACAACTCGACGCGGCAGGCAACAAAACTAATCAATGAATAGTGTCAAATTTGTTTTGACAGCAAATAGCAGACACTGGTAACTACAGCTTGCCTTAGTAATACCATCTGTCTTCAAAAACAGGTACTTTTTGAACTAGCCTCGTAAAATTCATATTTATGAATCAATATTTAATTATCTTAGAAAATAAAATAAGTTGAAATTCAATAAATCTTATCTTTAATTCTACCCACATTCGGATCTCAAAATACATAACAAAAACGCAGTAAGAATAGCTGAAATGTATTCGACATTATTTTAACATTTACTCCGGCTGGGTATGAGAGGGTGAGATAATCAAGATCCTTTGATTATCTAATAGTTCTGAATATCAATACAAAGTATGCAACATGTATGTAACACTTACTTTTAAATAAAAAATATGCTATTTGAAGAGACAGAGTACCCTGTGAATAATTTCTTAAAATTAAATATTTATATAAATAAAAAAAAGTTTATATTCACCATATTTGAGCACACATAAAATATGCATTTCACAAGAAAAACTCCCATCTTCCTGCTGGCGATTTTTTAAAATTCCTACTATTACTACAAATTTTATTACTTTTAAACATTTGTTCTCTCAAATTCTCAAAAGTGTTTCTCATAATTCTGTGCAGGGGTTTAGTTATACCAGTGTTATTTATAGTTAAAAAAAATTTTTTTCTATCAGACACTACGAAAAATCAGTAAAAAAACAGCTATTTCTAATTTTGTGAATTTTTGAAAAAAAACATTCTTAACCCATGCACAGAATTATCAAACATACTATGCAACTAGAAAAAGTTTCAAAACTTTATACTAATTACAAAAAAGTCTTAGCACTTTAAGTACATGACTGTCATGAAAAATAAAATAAAATAAAAAAAAATAAAAATAATAATAATAAAAAAGAAAAAAAAAGAAAGGAAAAAAACCATAGAAAAACGCAGTTTTGAAAGTCAATGAAACGACTTCATACATTAAATTATTGATAACGAACAACATTTGTCACTTATTTATTATCAGACGTACTATTTGTAATTTTTTATTAGCGTCGTACTGAGAAGAAACACGAGATCTATGAAATTTTGTACACACATTTAGAAATGCCATATAGTTAAAATAAGGTAATAATTGAGTAGTTTTTTTTAAAGTGGTGTAAGTACATTTTATATTCTACGGAGATATTTAAGGCTTAGTATTTGAATGATTTGAAAAACATTGGCGTATGTTAATAGGCTCATTTTATTATTTTTTTTATTAAGTTGATGTAAGTTTATAATATGATGATTTTTAAAGCATTAGTTATAAGAAATCGATACTTTTGATGATTCCAAATGGACTTACACCACTTTCAAAGTAAACAAAATGTTAAAATCGTACATTTATGAAATATTAATTATGGAATTTAAATTCAATCAAAACATTTTTTGTGTGAAATTTTTATAAAATATATATAAAAAATTAAATATAAATATAAAGGCTTTATTTCAATATTTCCTCAGGTAATGTCATTTAAATTACTTTAATTACAACTTACAGAGAAGGTACCGAAATTCCAGAGAACGAACGAAACTTTTTCATGTCATTAACAGTGTTGTCACACATATAAAAATGAAGAGAAGTTATGCTGAATAATTTTTGAACCAAATATTACGTCTTTGCGGAAAGTGGACTTACACCACTTTCAAAGTAATTATATTTGTAATTTCATCACTGCGTAAATTTATATAGACAAAATGATAAAAATTTTGAAGGATTTTTTTTGGAGGGGGATCTGTTTAAAAATAAAAAGCTCATAATAAATTTCATTCATTATTATAATTAACTAACTTTTTTTTTTTTATATCAAAAATGGAGTTATATCCCTTTCAGAGAAAAAAAAACTCATTTTTTTCGAGATATTGGTCATTTCAGGTACTGTGTGTGTGTCCATTTAATTATATATAAGATTAGATCTTCTGCAGATAAGGGAAAACCCTCTATCCGTCCAAACTGACAATCACTATCTATATGTCTTAGATGCTAATGCCATTCATTCATAAAGAAATAAACAACAACATGTAGGAAAATTAATCCAATTCCATTTGCTCTTAGGGGAAATGAATGGGCGTAGTTAGTTACATACAAATAAGAATCTATAACTGAGTATTACATAAATGACATAACTCGATCCAAACAATGTCATATGAGTATGTTTTTACATATATTGAGTAGTATATCAATCAGTTTTTTCTCTCTTGTGAGTTCGATAAATCTACCCACATAATTACCTCTTCACGTCATTTAAAGCAGTTTTTCTGAGGAATAAAGTCGTGCCGATCATTGATTTATGAGCAAAATTGACACTTTGGGATTTTTATAAAAGAAATACTGTCTCCCTTTGAGAAAAAAAATGCGGAATACAACAGCTTTAGTTTTTAATACACCAGATCCTTATGAGAGTATGAAAGAAAATACCTTGATTATCCTGTTATTTGAAAAGTTAATTAGACACTATTAAAGATACGGTAAGACTTCGTTAGGTCGGATTAATTGGGAACAGAGCCGATCTGGGATATCGAAAATCCGCATTAACCGGAGTATGGAAAAAATGAAACGAAATAAAACATATTTACAGAAAATTAGCTTTATATTGAACAAATCGAGTATGAATCAGATTTACTGAAGGAAAATACATACTTTGTGAACAATAAAAGCATGCTTAGTGTTATATTTTCCATTTAGAAAATTTAGCACAGTATGTCATTTATCATTGTCGATAAGAGGTGTAACTAAAACTTTGTTGACTATGCACACAATATTTTTATGTCCCCCTCTCCTTCACATTTCTTTCATATAACTATATATGTTAGAAAATTTCAATACGGGAATTACCTTTTCAAAATAAGTGAATGAAAAAATGTAAATGTCATGAAAATTTGAGGATAGTTTCTCACATATATATATGTGTGTGAATAAAACATCAATATTATAATTCACAATATATATATACATACACTCCCGATATTACTATCTAAGAAACTACATAATTAATATTAAAGATATCATTACAAAACCAAAGTAAAATTAATACAACTCATATAAAAATAATTACAATTAGTTAAACAAACTAAAATTTAAACTTAAAAACAAAGACAATAATCTATTAACCGAAAACTTAAGAAAAGCCCAATGAAAGAAAAGCTAATATTAAGAATAATGGAAATAATGAAATTAATATTGTTCGATAATTTGGAATGGAATAATATGTGTTTATAGTGTTATTACTGATCAAACCATCAGATTTCAGTGAATTACAGTATAATAAAATATGGTAACAAACCAAAATTCAGGAAATTAAAAAAAAAAAAAAATCAACAATTTGTATATGTGTGTTTCTTTGTGGAGACCAATACGGGATATTCTGAGATCCGAATTAAAGAGGTCCGACTGCTGTAGTACAAAGGGGTCGGAGATTCTACAATAGTACAAATTTATTCCAATAAAAAGAGTTGTACAATACTCTAGTTCTCATCAAATGTTGACAGGTGTAAAATGTTTCAAGGTGACATTAAACCGTTGAGAATTTCAAAGGTAATGATAGAAGCATACCTTACTTTGAATACTATTTTCACAAAAAATGAAGTTTTATTTGCGTATTACTTAAAATAATTACATACACTTCCTTATTTTCCATCTACAAAGAAATTCATTACAAAGTTTTAACAAATGTCTTTTTTATATTTCGAAAACAGGTTCTGTTAATATGGACATTCTTAGTTAAAATTTCGAAAAAATATTACAGGAATTTAAGTTTTTTTTTTACTTACAATTTATCGTGCTTGTATTTTAAATAAATCTTTTTTTTTTGTACACTGTCAAGTAAATATTCTTAAAAGAAAGTATTCCTATTCAAAACGAACTCGCCACATTCAGATGTAAATAAATCCAAAATGTTGTTATCAAAGTCCTTTTCGGATAAATATATACCCTGTTTATTTTAGTATAATTTTTTTCGTCTTTCATGTTATCTTAACACCAAGGTCAAGGAAACAACTTATTTTCTTTATATATATTTTTATTTAATAAAATCTCCCAACAATAGTATTTCCTACTGCATATGAATTCCAATATAGAGAGTGTTATCATTGAAAAGAAAGATAATTTATTTTTCATAACAGAGATCCATTTATAATGATGGTATATATATATTCAAAGCTTTTTTTTTTTTTTTACTCTAATCTATTTTTTTGCAACAACATTAAATTTTTCATCAATTGCATTTCTCAATCTTTACCATTAAAGATGAATGTTGTTAGAACTATCAATTTCTTCAATCTCTCTCTCTCTTTTTTTTTTTTATCGTTTTTACTTCTATTAAAATATGTTAATTTTCAAAATATCCCTCGCTTTTTAACAAATTGAATATTCTTCATTCTGTTATCAGCATCTTTAATTATATTAATTATTTTTTTCTTTTTATTGTTTTTGTGATTGTATTTGAAGCGATTTATCAATTTTACTGAAATAAGAGGCAATTTGTCTGCCATTTTTGATTTGCCTATGGGAAAAAAAAAACGATAACGGGAAATTAAATCAAATTGTCGAATTAAATAAAATTATCAAGCTCAAAGTGTGACGGAGAGTTTCAGAAATAAATCCCTTTAGAGATGGATGCATCGTTTCAGCCAATAATTCAAAATGAAAACATTGCAAACATTCAACACTACTCAACAAGAAAGTTGACTCAAGTTACCTTTAAAATACAGGTTTATTTAAAATGATTCATGCGATTTAAAAAGGATATATTTTCATAAATAAAAGACACAGAATGATAATATATAAAAGCACAATATAGAAGTTATTTTACAAGTGTCCGATATAACTTCCTTTAGTTACACGTATAATGTACAGCCCTGCCAAACACGTTGTAAGGTGTCAGTAGCAATTGATTGAATAGCAGCAGAAATCCGTTGTAAATCCACAAAATGTAGTAGGCAATGACAGCGCATTCACTTTATCTTTTACAAACCCCCAAAAGGAAGAAATCGCAAGAAGTATCAGGTGATTAGACGTGGGAATCGCATATCAGGTGATTTACGTGGCCAGCTGTGTAACATCAAGTTATCTGGTCTATTGCGACCGATCCAACTGCGAGGTAATTCATTGAAAGCTTCAAAAACAGCTTTCGTGAGATACTTCACAAAGAACACAGGAGGGCCGTCTGTTGTCCATAATATAAAACTTCATTCATTTTTGAAAATATGGAATTTTAAAATCGAATGATACATTTTGAATTGCCCTGTATAATGCAAAAGGGACTCATCATTCCACAGAATATCAATGTAATAACATTGTGCAGTACATTTCAAATATACAGTTAAAATTAATAGTCTCCAGATGCAACTGCTGGTATTTAATTACAATTCTGCTAGTTAGAAAGGGAAAATAATTCGATATAAAAACCAACGTTTTTATATGGTGGCCAAGTTTATTATAGAAAATTATTTAAATATTAGTTAAAACTGTTAGTTATTTTTAACTTTAAAATTTACTTAAAAAGAGACATTTGTGAGTGTATTAAAAAATACATAATACTCATAAAATCAAAACATGCATTTGAAAGTTTGTAAGACATTCTATTAAAAAAAATGGTAACCAGAATTCAGAAAAAATTATTGTGATAAGACACGGTGCCAAATATTGAAATCTTTCTTTCTTGCGAATGATTACTGATTGAAAGTCAGCAACCCTTACTATCTCCTCTTTGTGAATTTTACGATACCTCATGTGGCGTATGGGGAGTTCCCGGTGTTTCCAGAGGGGGAAAGAAATTTTTTCCACAATCCTAAAAGCGCCGAGGGGAAAGAATATTTTGACTTTTTAAAATTATTGAAATATTAGTTAAAACTTGTCGCAAATGTCTAAATATTGCATCGTTAGGCGAGTACGAACGATTCCCAAAATTTCAAAGCTCTAGCTTGATGGGAAGTTGGTTAAATTAACGATCGAAAATTTGATGACACACACACATACACACTCACACCAAGTGAAATTCAGAAAAACGTTGTAAAAAATGTAACTTCAGTATATATATATATATATATATATATATATATATATATATATATTGATTCTCAAGTGGAAATAATTTGCAAGACTCAAAACAAAATTTAATGCAAGCGTTGTTCAATTTATCTATTTTTTTTTTTTTGTTATTTTGTCAAAAATGAAATTCGACGAAACTCACTTTATTCTTCCTCACTAATCAGCTGAGTGCTAGTGAATGACAGCTTCTGCATACAGGAAAAAACTCACACATGCACACTAGGATCGCCAACATGCGTGCACCAAACCACGAACAATTATGATCAGTTATTTTTTCCAACACAGTGTCGTTTCTGTTGCAAATACCGAGGGAGAGAACAGATGTTCCATTTTATAAGCGAGAATAAACTGGAAAAATAACTAACTATTGAATAACGATAATTTACGATGGATCACAGCCAATTAGCAGCGACGGAGAAACATTATATTGGATAGAAAATTACCAGAACAATAATACTTTTCAGAAGATGGTATAGAAAGTAAAAAAAAAAAAAAAAAAATAGAGCTATCTATTCAGAGCTTTTAATTATAAATAATTGTTAAAAATTTTATTTTCAGAAAACTTCTTCAATCTTCACTTTCATATACATTCAGAAACCAGGGTGATGGTATCTGTGTGATCTAGAATTAGCAATTTACAAGTTAGAAAATATCGCTTACCTGTCAGACAGGCAGCTTTCATCTCTTTCGGTTCTTGATTTAAATAAAGTTGAAACTTGACTCATGAAACAAATTAGTTTGATACCACTAAATTAATTTATTTCTACGATGTCACATAACGTATAACAGAGTATAATACAATATTTTCGCTAATTTAAATTTCTACAATCTATCTCAGTCACTTTGAGCAAGCCAGAAGCCAATCTGACTTTTATCAAGAGAGAGTCTAACATGGCGCGTAGCGCCCTCTTTTCTCTCTAATTCTAACAGGATCTATATGTTTATTTTGTAAATCACTGTATTTAGTCGTTATGACAGGGTTACTGCTGGCACTTCAAGGATATATGTAACGAGAGTGAGTTGTAAGTAAGAATGTAACAAGAGGTGTAGATAAAATAACGTCTAAGATGTAGGCCAGGCCCAAATAGTTCTTTAAATTGAAACTAGAGTAAAATAAAACTATGATCTCCCCATTAGACTTGATTATTCTGTATTGTGTAATAGAGGAATTATTCGATTATATGAACTCTTATTCCGCGGGGGAAAAAACGCAGAACGCTGTGAAAACCAAAAGCGGGTTTTTGTAAAAATAGATATTTGTTGGCTTATGGTTGGGGTATATTTTTATCCATTCTTTTTCCCTTTCAAAGTAGAATGAAAGAATTTGAATAATTGGCTCCTTTTTTATACTCTGTCTATTTTAATTGTTATTTTATTGCAATAAGACCACATGGTGAGAAAAATATTACCGTTCGCAGCCTGTTGGATGTTTTATCAAGGATAAGTAAATTAAAAAAAAAAAGACTTTGGTACACTGGTGTAGTATATTAATGGAAATATTTGAATAAGTTTGTTATAAATAATTTTCCACTGTCACAAACAAGTCTCAAGTCTTTACATTTAATGTTCAGAAATAGTCCTCCCATTGTTATTCCGTTTGTCAAAAATTAATTCTTGTTAAATAAGAGCTTTATAATACGGTTATAAATTCTTAAATTTGAGTTTAATTTTATTCACTTTGAAAATACAACAGATGTGCGCCATAAAGTGATGGAACACTTATTCATTTCTCTTATATAAACGACAAAAGCATGAACAATAAAGCATTTTTCTCTCGTTAAGGGGGGAAAAAATGGTACCCTGCAGTTTTTTTCATATTTTAATTAAGGAAATAATATTCTCGGCACCAGACACGCTCTTTTTTGTTTAAAAAAATAAAAGGCAAACGAATAAACACGTTAAATCTGTCAAGAGAGAATGAAGTCAAATTTCAATTATTAAAAAATATTTACACTTTAAACATAAAAGGAAAAAAAAAAAAAAAAAGCTCTTGAGCCATTATATGCAACAACAAAAACCCAATGCATCGTTGTAAGCAGAAGAAATCAATGCAATGATTGATCCAATAGGAAAAAAAAATAAGTATTATTTTGCAAATAGCATATAACATAAATATTAATTTTAGGAACATATAATGCGATTAACGAAGATCAATAAATCGATTCAAAAATTCCGATAAGTCACATTTGAATATTTCAGTTCGATGTGTACTTTATTTATCAGGATAACGGTAAACTCGGAGCTCGCTTTAAATATTTGTAAACTACAAAAAAGGAAAATAATACGAGCAGACATTTTTACACAAGATTTAAGGAAAAGAGATATTATGTATAAATATAGATTTGCAGCTAACTAGAACCGAAGAAAAATTGATTCGCGCTAATAATAAATGGATCTTAAATATTGGAATATTGATATTCTGAAATAAATGATACAAATAGAGCACATTCTGGTACACATTTCAAGCGGTTAAATTAATATGGTGCAAGCAGAGTGTTTGATCCAGAGCTTTCTGCAATTGAAAGTAAGTATGTTTTGGTACTTAAGCATTCAGATATGAAATACAAAGGATTTCAAAGTTCTAAGAGTTCCTTGAAGTCAAGAATATACTCGAGTTTTATAGATAAGAGTTCCGCATAAGTAGATTTAAACTACAAGACAAAACTCTTCAACATTGATTTTATTGTATTTAATGATAGCTTATTACACAAGTTTCCTCGGGCTCGTTCTGAGAAAATTTTAGTTGCAGTCAATCGAAAAACTGTTATTCCAATCTAAAAATTCTCGCTAGTCAATTTATTTCTGTTTAGCTACTTGTAAAATTCATTATTAAAATGTCATTTAAAGTTTTCTTTCCGAGTATTAAGAATCGAACTATTTTACAACGTTTTTCTGAATTTCACTTGGTGTGTGTGTGTGAGTGTGTCATCAAATTTTCGATCGTTAATTTAATCAACTTCCCATCAAGCTAGAGCTTTGAAATTTTGAGAATCGTTCGTACTCGCCTAACAATGCAATATTTAGACGTTTGCGACAAGTTTTAACTAATATTTCAATAATTTTAATAAGTCAAAATATTCTTTCCTCTCGGCGCTTTTAGGATTGAGGAAAAAATTTCTTTCCCCCTCTGGGAACACCGGGCACTCCCCACACAGCATGAGGTTATCGTAAACCTTTTGTACTCACAAAGGGGAGATACTATCTCCCCTTTACAATCTCCGAGATAGTAAGGGTTGCTGACTTTTAGTCAGTAATCATTCGCAAGAAAGAAAGTTTCCAATATTAGGCACCGTGTCTTATCACAATAATTTTTTCTGAATTCTGGTTCCCATTCTTTTTTTAATAGAATGACTTACAAACTTTCAAATGCATGTTTTGATTTTATGAGTATTATGAATTTTTTAATACTCTCACAAATGTCTCTTTTTAAGTGAATTTTAAAGTTAAAAATAACTAACAGTTTTAACTAATATTTCAATAATGTTCTCTAATAAACTTTGCCACCATATAAAAACGTTGTTTTTAAAAACGTTGGTTTTTATATCGAATTATTTATCTTCAATTCTTTACAATAATATGATGACTGCTCTTTTTTAAAACCTAGAATGAAAGATTTTCACTTTACAAGTATAATATAGTAATTGTATAACTTTGATAAATATTTAATAAGGTAGCATTTATAGATATAACATGTTCGGTGTTGTAATTTTTCAATAATTGATAAAATAGAAAGTTTTTGATTATTACAATGATTAATTATGAAATAATATAAATTGTTAAGATTTTTAAATAAGTTTCGTAATGATTACAGGAATTCAAATCTTATAAATTGATATATAAATAAGTTTTAGATTAATGGATTAATTCGTTAGACACTTCTAAGTAATTGATTTTCCGGCTTTTACAGGTATTTTAAAGATATTTATTAATAAGAACATGACTAGTAAAAATGTAACAACCCGTAATTGTTTATTACCGATAAATATATAGTAAAGTTACATTTAAAAAATTTAACGTACATAATGCTGTTAACTCAGCATTTGATGGTCAAGGTTTAGAATTTCTATGGGTTCTATAATTCTAATAGAATGTTTTAGAACTTACTACGAGAATCATAAAGAATTTCACCATATTCATCCGATATTTCTAAGCCAAAGAGTATAAATTATCAGAAAATTCCTAACCAATGATTGAGTTGCATTTTAAAAGCATAATTTAGAATTAAAAAAAAAGTTCATTTAAGGCAAATGATAATAAATATATTGCATGTAGGTAAATGATACATGAAGTTAACAAATGAATGGAATTGTGACATGAATATGAAATAAAATAAAATATTCTATAGTTTAAAAGTCTCATTAATAAATTCATAAACGGGGTTAAAATAACAGAGGAAATTTCTTGGCAGCTAGCAAAACAGTGATCTGTAGCATTTAAAATCGTTAGAGTACACACGCATTCACAGATGTCGTTCTCACATTGGACACCATATGTCAAAATATCGATTACGATAAAAACGTTGGCTAATGATGAGGTCCTGATGTTGGGTTTACTCTAAACAAGTATGAACATTAAATCGTTCAAAACTGATGACGCACTGGTATCATTTAATATATCTCGAAAATAGGCCGCTGACACACCAGGTGTGCATTGCAAATAAATACAGGTTACAAATCAATACCAGAAAAAACTTTCGTTAATGTTATATTTATGGAGAAAACATGTTTTTTAATTAAATTTTCAATGATTTCAAAATTAAATAGATCGAGTATAAATAACAAGAATATCTTAAAAAATAATTTTATGAACACCAAACACGTTTTTCCTACTGATGTCGGTATGAATTAAATAGAATGACTTTGTATGCATCATTTCCTTTCATCACTTTTCGCACATTGCATTATTCTCGAAAGAATAGGAGCAATTTTTTCTTAGTTTCTCTTCTTCATTTATTACAAACGCACATAACATAATCTTATAACATTATAATGTTCTCAGATAACGCATATATTTTTATACCACTAAAACATTTTAACAATGTTTTTATATATATATATACTGGGCTTATAATTTTAATCATTAATTGGATTTTATTTTGTGTCCACAAAGAATATTTTACATCATTATGCAGTTCCAACACTTCTGAAAAAAGTATTTTTCCACTTTGAAACCCGTATCTCCTATACATATAAATTTTCAAGCGAATATTTTAATAAGAAAGTTTTACTTTTTTTAAAAAAAAAAGCGAAAAGTACCTTCTTAAAATATCTTTTAAAAAATGTATTTCGTGAGGTTAATTGAAGAAAAGTATTTTTTAAATGATTAAAGGGATTAAATGCGATTCTTTTATAAAGCTCTTAGGGATTAAAACACTTTTCTATTTTTTCCCCTTCTAGTTTTTGACTAGAACTATTCTAAAAAATCGCACAAAATATTCAACAGAAATAGGTACGTTATTCCTCATTGTGATAAAATTATTTTGAGCGCATATTTTAAATTCCATTTATTATTTACTCGCAGAATCAATTTATTCCTGTTTGTTTTGGAAATAAAATATTCTAATACCCGTAACTTTAATCCTCAAATTTTATTTTTTAAAAATAATTTACATTCTACTCAAAGTAACATTGATTGGATCCTGAATATTTAATGAAGCAATTCGTATAAATCCCTATAATACTCGCAAAGTACGGTGTTATGTTTTAATTTGAAAACTCTATCCGGATTTTCCTGCGGCAGCAATGTTAATGTCATTTTTAACAAGAGAGAATCTATAATGCAAGTTATTATTTAAACATAACTTTCTAAAATTTATCCTCAAGTTTGATAGATTTCTAATTAAACTCCAGTGAACGCTCGTCAGTTTCTATTCTATGTGCTAGCGTTGAGCTAACATTATTTATAGATATTTTAACTTTCTCGCTGTAAGCTTTGGTTTGATATTTAGCGCAGAGATCTAAATGCAATCTTAAAGATTTTAGACTTAGTTCACGCTCTCCGATCACAAAAATAAAATTATTATTCCGGACTAAATAAATAATTATTCCCTTAAACCACAAAACCTGAATAACATAACATTAAAAGTTATAATACTAAAATGAATTAAAACAAAATAAACTCAGAGTTATTTTTTATCGCAAAAATGACAAAAATATTATTACTTCGTAACGGATGATAATAATTGTGATTAAGAAGTACGCATGCCTCAAACGCCAGCTGTTTAGCGTGAAGCCTTCTCTTTCGAATGCAGTGCCTCTAGTTTCTGTAAATAAATCCGTATATCCGTAGTCTTCATTCATATAAGAGTTATTATTACTATTTTTTTGTTTCACCGGAAAAATAAGTGAGCAATGAATTGTGAAATTCCACATGAAATTTGGAAAAACCGCTACTGAAACTTATAATTTATTGAAAGAAGTGCATGTCATTGAACATTTATCGAGTGCGCATGTTTTTGAGTGGTTTAAGTGTTTTCAAGTAGGCTGAGACGTTGAAGAGGATTCACGCCCGGGCGCCGTTCCACGTCAAAAACGGATGACAATATCTAAAAAATCGGTAATCTGGTTCGATCTGACCGTCGGTTAAGTATTCGTGCGATGGCTGAGACTATAGAAATTGACAAAGAATCCGTGCGGCAAAATTTCCCCCCTAAGTACAGCCTTCCAGTGTTAGACCATCCGCCTTTTTCACCAGATCTTGAGCCAAGCTGCTTCTATCTGTTTCCAAAGGTGAAATTTGCAATAAAGTAACAAGCTTCGAGTCCGTTGAGGCTATTAAAGAGAAACGGCACTGTTCCGAACAAAGGAAGATTCACATAGAACGTTGTAGGGATAGAGGAAGGGTATATATTGAAGGTGATGATAAGTAAATATGTATGTCATCAAAATAAAATGTTTCATTTGACATTATTCGAATGATCCAGATTCTTGTGTTATTTTTTAAGAAATTTTCAATCCAACACTAAAAAAGACTTCAATTTTTCTTCCTCTCAAAACGCTATCATATAAGTAAACATGGAAAACAGTGAAAATATCGTTCCATAAAATTCCAGGAATGTGAATCTGCAAGGGGGATTTACAAGGCGTGCCGAATCAAAAAGGCGAGAAATGTACTATTAATTACTTTAAAAAACTCCTTGGAATACCGAAGACTTTAAATAAGTAAAAAAAAAAAAAGTTTTATATAAAGTTTTGCAAAAAATAGATTTATCTACCGAAGGTGCTAATTTCATTTTAAATTTATTAAATTATCAAACAGAATATTTGATTCAAAGCAAACAATAAAATATTGAAGTCGACAATAATATTATTTTCAGATATTAAAATTAAAGTAAATGATAATTTATTAAGCAGAACATATTTTAAGTTAAATGTAATTAGTGCAGCTATGAAATGATTTATATATATAAAATTTTTAAATAAATTTTATTTACATACAATAAAAAAATTTGGGAGTAATTTATCATGACATATTTTTGGAAATTAAAAGCTCATCACTGGTGAAAGCAGACTCGGGTAACCATTTTGTCTTTGATTAAAACAATATCACTATGGGTGAACAAAAAATAAAAATTTTAGACGAAAACTCAAAAATCTTCAAGTAAATCTTTCTTATTTATTTGGAAGGATGATAATCATTCAAAAGAAACATCCAAAATGAAAGATCGAAAAGTTGGAGTACTTACTTGTAAAGATCATTTATATAATAATTCTACTCACACAGAAAGGAAACATACGTCCTTCAGTCTTTTCTTAGAAATCAAACTCGGACTGCTGCCAACAATAAGATGGATTACGCCATTTTCGAGTGATTTTAATTAAAATCATTAGAAAATCTGAAGAATTTGATAATATTCTTGCAAGCTAAAAATTGTATAATTAATTCTAATACGGTGATTAACGGACAGGAAATGTAGAACCGCAAATTATTCAAAATAACTCTCCAAAAAATTCAAGTTTATAAAATATTTAACGATATACAGAAATGACACTGTATTAATTTAATACATTTCCGATGGTCATAGAAGCGAGCTAAAGGCCAGCGTTGTTTCCGAGGAGCCATGAGTTGGAGTCCTGATTCCACAAAAGACTCGGCGTGTAGCGAGGCTAATGCACGTTAAATCTGTAGAGATTTTAAGTAATTTTAATTATAGTGAATAATTACCACAATTATGCTGACTAATATTATTTTTATACAAACATAATAAGCTAGATTTCAACAGTAACTATAAGTGAGAAATGCTGAAAGATATGGAAACTTGTAATATCAGTTCTCATCTATTTGAATACATAAAAAGAATTATTTAATCAGGAGGAGTCATTTATCAAATTTAATTCATTCTTT
This sequence comes from Nephila pilipes, assembly GCA_019974015.1. Taxonomy (NCBI): domain Eukaryota; kingdom Metazoa; phylum Arthropoda; class Arachnida; order Araneae; family Nephilidae; genus Nephila; species Nephila pilipes. Next base: position 192,179 of record BMAW01019223.1, read on the forward strand.
TTATTCCCGAAATCTTTATTTTCGCCGAGTGTTACGTATTTTTAAATTTTCATCTAGACCTTCATAAAACGGTTCTTTGTTCATTCATCTTTCCAAAATTTATATCATTTTATCTTACTGTGTTGATACGCTTTAGTGTTTTAAAGCGAAATTAAACTATTATTTAATAAATACGTGTAAATTAGTTTTAAAATTTAACCAACATTCGTCAGCATATAAAAATGTACTACTGTATTTGAAATGTATTTAACTTCCAGTCACTTCTTTCTGTTTAAATTGCAATTGTAAAAATGGAAGGGTTGCTATTTTTATATGTTTCGCTTTCTTTTAACTGATCTCGACCTGTAGGGGGCAGATGTACGTTAAATCTATCGATTTGCTAAATCTTCCCGTTGGAGTGAAAATTTGGAGATGGACGTGCCAGCTCAAGGATCTTCCTCGTCACTTGACCGAGGTTAAAAAATTACGAGGCCGTTGCCAACAGCCAACGCGTAATTTCCATAGGTTGAATGAATATAGGAGCACATAGGTCTAGCGACCTTTAATCTCCAGTCGATAAGCTGTTAATGAGTTGCTTCGGCCTGTTACTTGCCCATGAAATTACAAAATTAATCCAAAATTTAAAATTACGTTACCTCTTAAAATGATTTAAAGTTAAAAGGCATTAAGTTCAGAAAAATACTTGAAAATTTAAGAGAAAAACAGCTAAGAACTGCTATTGAATGGAAATGGTTTTGTGTCAGGAGAGAAAATTATCTGACTAGCCAATCAGGGATCAGCTTCTCGCGCTGGTGAAAAACCAGTGAGGAAATATTTTCCAAACCGTTTGGGAGTATCTAACTCGACAGCTAGCAGCTATCCTATTAGTCGAAAGTGTTGTCCCCTAAGAGAGCAACGTTTATAATTGTTAAACTGGGAATAGATTACTATTTTGAATTTTGAATAGAAACAGTGGTAGTATTAAGGGGGGGGGGGGGGGGAAGAGAAAAATAAAGTAAAAAAAAATGCAAAGGTAATGTTTGCCGTGTTTAGGATTTATAGCGGTGGGG
>BMAW01019223.1:193327-316312 GCA_019974015.1 Nephila pilipes
CCCCCCTGTTGTTGATGGTTTCAAGAATAGCGGAAAACAGTCTGGAGGTATTTACAATAAATTCTTAAAGGTAGTAATAATTTTAATGAAGTTCCGAATGACTTCATTTCGCATAAACAAACGAACATGTCATATCATGATTTTCATAGATTTTACATGTAAATGGGACATAAATCTGATTACTTCCTTTGGAACCACTGAAATAATTTATTCTTTCAATGCAATTTATGAAAAATAGCACAATTGTAAAAATGCAAACTTAAAATGTTAATAATGTCATTAAATATTTCAGATTCTAATGATCTAATTCATTTATTAAATTCAAGTAATGTTTCCCATTCTCTTCGAACATGAAATTTGTGTAACATCGGAATTTTTTTATAATTTTCATTTTGAAGTTTTTTCCTGTCGAAATCGGTGAAAAATTATACTTCTTTTTCTCGTGAGAGGTTTCCTTTTGCAATCAATACATCACGAATTAATAGCTGAACGTTATTTTCTACCACTTCAAGCAAAGTTCGATAGCATAATCAGTGCCAAATATTCAGCTCAGTCTATCTGTACTTATTTTCGGAAACAGTAAAGCTCAGAGATCTGAATGCACAGTTTCAGAAGCGGGCTCTTTGCCAAAAGATAAGAAATATCTGACAAAACGGATCCTCACTTACAGTTGAAACTGGCGGATGGGGGAAAATATATTAGATATTTGTACATTAATTTTTTAGCCAGCATTTTCGAAAGACAGATCCTTTGTTCTATCGTCATCACAAGTGAAAATATTAATAAAAAAAAAATTTTTTTTCACGCAACAGATTTTGCGATAAATGCTAAGGGAAAAAACACATCAGTAATTGATAAGGAAATCTGTCAATAAATTAAAACAGAAATTTTCCGCATATTCTAAAACCATTCTCGAAGTGCTTAGGATTTGATTCTAACAAAGAAACCAATAACAATAATTATTTTCCACAGTGTTTGAATAAATTACAGATTTATTACGAACGATTTAATATATATATATATATATATATATATATATATATATATATATATATATATATACATATAAGGATTTTCATATTTAACAACGAATAAAAAAAATTATCTTTGGCACCAATGAATAAGTTAAGTATTGTTTTTTGGTTGAAGAGATGAGCATAAATTCTTTTCTTAAACGACTTTCTGTTAATTCAAAGTTTTTTCATGTCCAGTTTAAAAAATAAATAAGTGTTTGCTTTATGTTCGTAAGTCATAAACAGAAAAATAAATGTCTTCCATTTCTTCTCAGAAATGGAAGACATTTCAATAATATCATTTTTTTTTTTTTTTTTTTTGTTATAATGACTTAAGTCCCACTTGAGTTTTTCTACCAGACACTCAACAAATAATCAACAGAAGATATAACTAAATATTCTTAATACGCGCTAACTATTTTCAAGTATATGCTCCAAAGTACATAGTCTAGATTCTCAAGGTAAAAATGGTTATTCTTCATACATTTTTTTTGAAATAAAATTTCTAAAGCAATTGAAAGAAAAAAAAAATCAACTTTATTTACTTAGAATGGATGTAATAAAACCGTCGTTGCCAAAGATAAAACAATTTCGGCACCAGACACCAATTTTAAGAAACATCTTGCAAATAGTAATGTGTGAGTAAGATATAGTTATGGTTAAATTTTTTTACGAAAACAAATAAAAGTACTTTTTGTAGCTCAGCCTGTAAAAAAGCTTCTAATTTTTTTTAATATAAAATATAACTATAAATTTAATAATACCGTGAAACTGGCTTTATTTTTTGGTTAATTTGGCTTAAAAATGATTCATTTGAAGACATGAAGTCTTTGAAGAATTATCACTCGTCTAATTTATATTCCTTCCAATCTTATTAATATAATTTTATTGGCCCTAATAATGCACATCTAAAAAAATTATAATTTCACGCCAATGCATCCAAAGTTTGAAAATAATATTTATATTTATTAGACAATTGAAGAAAAAATATTTTCAAGTCTTAAACAAAAAAAAAAAAAAAAAAAAAAGTTTCTAAAATATTTTGTCTTATAACTAGGGGTGGAGGGAAAGCATGTATGTGGGTGTTTAACTGATATATATTGGGAGACTTAGGGAGATTAATCCTTAGCAAACATTTAGCTGAAATAAAATCGCGGATTAATGTGGTTCAACAGAAAGTTTTAAAATAGAAAAACTTATAGTTTAAGAACACATGGTAGCAATGGGTTAAACTCATTGTTTCCCCGATAAATTAAATACAACGTCTCAAATTTTATTTCAAGCTTTAGAGAGGTTTGATGTATTTGTATGAACATCTATATATTTGAAGGAAGGTACAAGAATAATTTCCATCAATTATTTGGAGCGCTTTTCAGTTGATACTAAAGTTTTTTATTAGATATACGGACACACGAGACCTACATAAACCTCTTTTGGGAAAAATCCCTATTTGCTCATTACATTTGTCTACTGATTATTACGCGAAATATTTTGATTGAATTCTCTGCTTTTAACACAGTTCGTTTTAAACATTTGAAATCATATACTCTATCCGTAACTGACTTGGTTAGGGAAAACTCCAAACCAAGTATCTTTCACTTTTCAAATGACATTGGTTTCATTCCCTACATATAAGATTTTATTAAAAACTGCTCTGTATTCTGTATGTAATCTGTTGGTACAATTTTAAAATATTTGATTTGATTTAAAGGAAATACTTTACTTTGTGTTTCGCTCAATGTGTTCCAAGAGGACTCAGTGCCATCAATCCTATACAACCATCTTTTTTTTTTTTTCGAAAACCAATTAAAAATAAAAAGAAAGCTTTTTGAATTTATTAAAAATTGAACAAACTAAAAAGTTAAAGGAACTTTATTTTTGTTACTGTATAATTTATATTATATATAAACGTTTTCTGTAGTAATTAACATTACTTTCAGAAGGTAAGTAAGTAAAAAAAAATGGTTTACGGTGAAAAATATGAGTAACTGAGATCAAGACGGGAAAAAAAAAAAAAAAAAATAAAAAGGAAAAAGAAGGGAAAACTGATTGACAAGAAAGAGGGTTTAAAATAGAAAAAATTCCCTAGAGTATACCGGGGGCGTGTCACCCTTATTTACCAAAGACAGTAAACCCCAAGGGAAAGAAAAAGTTCACTAGGTGACTTCTGTTGAGTGATGCCCATATTTTCCTGAAGAAGGTACACCACTGAGGGGTTTTCTTTCGCAGGGAGTTTGAGGAGATTTTGAAATTTTTATTCGAAACTGTTTAAATAATGCAGAAGTACTTAAAAGTACAAATGTATTGTAATTTCTAAGACAAACAAAATTTTTTTTACTCTAATTCGGTTTCAAAATTCCGTACGAATAAATAAGAAAAACAAATAAAAAGTTACTTTTATGCGTCCGATTTAGTTTCGAAAGGGAAGGGGAGGAGGGATCATCTACCACTTAGAAAGGGTGTCACAACTTTAAGGTATGAAGTAATTCATGAAAGCGTGAAGGGGCTGAATATACCAGGTGTTGAACGCTGAAGAAAAGCTGGGTTATAAATAAAACCATCATTTGCTCTATTATTGTCCAACTGACTGCTGTAATTATAGGTTAAATCTCGGCCGCAGTACATACGCAGAAAAGAATCAAAGCCCAATGTAAAATATCAGCCAAAAACAATCACTGTCAAGGTCACAATCTTTCTCCAATTATTCAAACTTCTTGAAAAGGTAAAGGACACCCGATGCCAATGGTGAGAAGAAGACAATACCCCTTAAATTAACCGTAGACGTTTCATAACAGTTTAGATTACCTGTATGGTTGGTGCCATTCAGCTTTCCGGTGAAAATGTAGTCTTTTTAGTTTGTCAGGTACGTTAGTTGCAATCATCCACACCATGTTTGAGGAGTGACCGGAATAGTAATTGAATGGGCCCTTAACATGGAGGATTCATCACCTTTTTTATGATGTCTTTCGTTTGTTTAATAAGCGGCACTTTTTTAAATGATGGTAGCCTTGAATGTGTTTCTTTACAAGATGATTCTCGGCGCTTTTTTCCCGCTTATGTTCTTTTAGCGAATGACACAAAATGGTGTTGACAGCAGTTATCAGAAAGTAAATTGAAGTTTTATGCTAAAATCGGCGTGCTGTCACAAGAAAATGTTATTTATGAAAATGTACAGCCACACATAAAGGAAGTAAGTGATTGCACCTTCAGGCGCTGAATATTTTTACTAATCACTAGAATGAAACATCTACATAGGGGATTTAGAGCTTAAGAGATACAAAATCGAATCGGACATAATGATGGCGGTGATTACGCAAAACCTTCATTACAAAGCAGCCCTGACACAATGACACAAAAGCTTGTCCTTACACCGGTTTTATTTTTCTGCTTTATATGGCACTCGCGAAATTAATTATTGAGATTATGTAAATTTTTTGCATTCTTAATTACATAAGACTAGTCGATAAAATCAAAACTAATTCTCATAATGTTCAAATTTTGTTTCAAAAAACAACCGCCAGACTATTTTCTTTTCATTATTTCAACACATATAGATCATTCTAAGCTCATTTTATGTTAATAAATATTGAAAATGTTTATAATTATTTTAAAGGAAAATAGATGTGTCATAAACTATTGATTTAATTTCAATGACTTCAATGATATGCGTTATGATAACGCACTTGAACTTTCATTTTATGAGCCAGTTTATTTTCTTAAGGATTCTACAAAATAAACAGCGGACAAAAACCTAGTTAATATTTTCGTTTCTTGCCTTCTTTCTTAACTTTTCGTTTTACTTCACAACACGTTAAAATATAGTTATCATAGTTCCTTTAACCATCTTACTGACTTGTTAGTAGTTTTCTTTGCTTCTAAGATAGTTTCTTTAAAAATAACAAACTCTCTCTTAAAGATTTATTTATTTTTGACAAAAAGATCTGATAATACTTACAAATAATGTTAAGATTGTTTCTTTTACAAATAATTACCAAGCATAAAGGAATTTTTAAAAAAAGAACAACGATATACACTTAAAAGTAATGTTAAATAACAGTTAATCATATAATTTACCATTCAATTCTTACAAATAATGTTATGTTGTTTCTTTCACAAATATCTATCAAGGTTAAAGGAATTTTTTTTCAAAAAAAAAAAAATAATAATAATCACCTGATAATACTTACAAATTGTGCTAAAGATGTCTGATCGTATTTTTTATCAATAAATCATGTTTAAATTTCTTATTAGTATTACATAATGACTTAAATGAGATGAAAAATAGTTATAAAAACACAACAGCTGGAATTTTTTTTTTTTTTTAAAAAAAGGAAGAAAACGTAAAAAAGCAGAAGATGAATAAAAATAATTTAAAAAACATAATTACCTTCCAGTACTGCCTTTTAATTTTTTTTTTATTTGCTACAAGTAGATTAAGCAAAATAAAAATTTACATTTCTTATTTTCAATCATTACATACTTACAGCAACAACATGTATAACAATCATTTTTACAAGCGATGAAATAATTCATTTAAATATACTTGGCAATCGGGGAAAAAAACACTGACTCGCAAAATTCCTCTAACATACGGAATATCAACTTTCTGCGTTTAACAACTAGTTTTCGTATTTAAAACATTGTAAGATATACAGATATTCTATAAAAATGCATCAACATTGTATCCGAATGAGTTTTGCATGGATTAACATTACTATATAGTGTAAAATAAGATATACTAAATTATTATGCACCTTGTGTGTGTTTAATTCATGTAGACTTATTTTGTTTTCTTTAAATGAATATTTTAACGTGTGAGGAGTTAAGATAGAAATTTTGAATACATACAAAGAACGGTAATACTACATACACGTAACGTGTCTTTCTAGAACGACTTTTTACATTTAATTGCATTGAATATTTAGTTATTCAATATTAAAAAAGTAAAAATAATAATAATTTTTTTTTTCTAAATTTTCAATTGTATGTGAAAAATCCGCAGTATATATACATGATTTTCTCTCCTCAGTTACTAAACTTTAAAAGTATTCTCTTGTTTATTTTCAAAATTATAGACATTTAACAATTATATCGACATAAATATTGCCCGCAAACATTAGCCAATGTCAATGGGTTCCATAAAAAAAAAAAAAAAAAAAAAAAACAGGCAGAAATTAAGATTGAAATAAATTTAATGCACAGGATTTACGATTCCATTGGCTTTATCTCTTAAGCCAAATGAAGTGTAAACGACAAAAAAACAGAAGAAAATTACGTCTTTATACATAAGAGATAGTAAAAAAATCGAGAGAAAATCCAAATTTTCTTTTAAGTTCCAACTATTCTTTTCTGGTATACGATATTACTTTAAGTGATCGCCTTCCTCTTATCCTAGAATTGTTTCTCTTAAAAGCTTACTCTGCAAAAGAGCACAATTTACTCAACATTTCGACCAGCGTTAAGTGCGTAGTAAAAATTACATGGCCCTCCAAACCGTAGTAAACTCCGATAGCGAAACACGAAATTATAGCTCCTCCATGGAATGTAAACTTCCGACTATTGCAGAAACTAAAGCTCTTGAAAAAGACTTTAAGGTACATAAAACTGAGAATTATAATGCCCTCTTTGAATGTAAAACGCCAATAAAAGTCGACCATACATGGCAGCAGGACTGTTGAAAGAAACTTTTTTGTCATCCAGCCATTAAAAGCCCATCTATTTCTCGTGAATTCTCGATAACATCTCAACTGCTTTTTGGTTCACCAAAAAAGTGTATTTCATATGGCCGATGCGGGAGATGACAGATTTTAGGGCTTTTCCTTCAACCTCAAATTCAAAACGTAATGTAGTCTATTTAAGTACTTTTTCCAAATTTATGACCGTCAAAATTTTTGACAGCTTCAGCTATTTCTTCAGTATGACTTTTCTCCCTTTTCAGTTTTTTTGAAGTAAGAATTTAGTTTTCTCATATAACTAGACTTTTTTAAAAAAAATGTTAACAGAAAATGGAACTGAAGGTATATTTTCTAAGACATGCGAAAACTTTTCGCATTTCACTAACTTTGGTTAAAAGAAACTTACTTTGGAAGAGTGAATTTCGAATAAATCACTTCTTTTAAAGATAAAACTTTAAACAACTAGTGTTTTCTAATGAGTTTGACATCGACCCTAGCGTTACTGATCGATAACACCATTAAGGAAATAGGTGGACTCTAATGGTCAAGAAAGGTCGATAAACATAAGAAAAATGTTATCATAAGATAACATACAACTAAGTAGTCCTGATAAGATCCATGTTCTTACTAATTTACAAACAACTTTTTTCCCTTTCTTTTTGATTTCAACAGCAGACATCCACATGACTTAAATGCAAGCATGAAACACTAATTGAATTACGTTCAATTTCTAGAATTCTTATTTTCAATAGATGTAATAATGCTTTTAAACAAAAGAAGGAATGAAAACTGATAGTTAAACAAGATAAATTATTATTAATGAACGATGAATAATTTGTTTGTAAACAGTTTTCATTGACCAAAATATTTGCATGCAAAAGATATTTTGGAAAATAAAACGTTAAGGCTTCCGGTTGTGATGATAATCGAAAAAGAAGCAATATTTTTGAAGAGATAGCATATAGAAAAGTGAACCAACTTAAGGGTTGTTTTAATAACATGTGGTACCTTTTATATGAATGTAATCCACGATACAGGATTTACAAATGAAAAAAAAAAAGTTTTTACTACCTTTTTCTAAAAAAAATAATCAAAAATATTTGCTAAATTTTCTGGGTTTCTTTTACTCTTAACTTTTTAGTTTAATTCAAATTAGAGAGTAATTTTTTACTTTTTAAACTTTTAAGACTGGTGTGATGATATAATGTCGAAGCTTTTTAATCATAAATAAGTTAACTTATGGTATTAAAAAGTATTTTTTAATAAAATGAAATAAACCTATCTAACTTCTGTTTCCAGAAAAACAATGGCGATTAGTAATTGAGAAAAAATATAAATAAGATAAAACATTGATGGTTGAAATTCGCGAAACAGAATATTTCAAAAACTGTTTTCAATTATTAAGTCGTGAGATTTGGAAAATTCACAAATGAGATAGTACAGCAAATTCTACTAATAAAATGTTGGTTACCGACCTTTAAAACTTGAAATTTGTTTCATTTTGTGGCACATATAAGTGCATTAAAAAAATCGGGACCAACTTCCAAGAACCGTTAATAACATCTGCTCTAGTAAAAAGCATTAAAGAAACGAAAATATAATGCAAACTGTTCCCCGAATTTTAAGGCTCATTACCTGGAATCGGCTTGCCGCAGAATTTTTTTTCAAAAACTGCTAGCGATATTTTTTTAGGCTCAAATTTGCCTCTAATGGTCCAGAGGGAATCCAAATATCCAGAAGATAATTTTGCAAAAGGGCATCAGTTCCTTTCACTTTTTAGATAGGAACACAGATACAAATTCAAAACCTGCAGACCATCGTCGTATTCTACCTCAGGCAGTAATTGACGGAGGAAGTCTTACGCTTATGGCATGCACAGTTCTCTTATGACCTGCACAGAATTCAAATTAGTCTTTTTATAAGATAGGAACCTAGAATCCCCGCAATAAGCTTGGCAGTCTAAAACTTGGTACTTCCTTTTCAGTTATCGATTTTCAGCTTATTCGTCCCTTTAGACCTAATCAATCTTTAAATCCATTCGTCTTGATTTATGCAGTTTTATTCTTCTTCCACTCCATGTATTTTCCGTCACTGTTCAAGAATTCATCGTTAGGAATGTTTTTCGTTTTCTTCTGGAATACAGAAGACAATTAAGGTAGTGTAGCTGAAGTTTCGGAGAATAGTCGAGAAGCGACAATTTAAAAAACGTACTTGTTAAAAGTGCATGAAGGTTGTGCCTACAAGGTAAGACATAAAATCTTAAAAATTTCTTCAAGAATTGCATCGTAATTATAGTTTTCTGTAAGCGCCTTGAAATAAATACAATTGCAGATGAAACATGGATTTGTTCATACAATTTTCTTAAAAGAAATACTGCATCTAATGATAAGTGATATACGTTTAGATTTACCTTATAAATCGAGTGAGAGAAATATATAATCAAAATTAATGCACCTTGAGTGTGATAAGCCATTTTTTGTGAAATCGCAATTTAGCTTCGATTTTTGAAAGAAAAGAAACACGAATTAAATACCTTATAGTATTTCCACAATGCACTCCCCTTGAATTCCAATTGTATTGATGACAATTATATTAATAAAACAAAGTTTAACACAGTAATGTTAATAAAAAGTATAAGTTATTCCCCTCATCAATTTATTTCAAGTAAAAATAAGTGTGAACCTATCAAAATAATACAAATAGACAATTATCATTAGCAAATGACGTTCATTAATATGAAACATAATCATCAATACAGTTTTATGATTTTAAATGTTAACAGATAAACTGCAAGCAAAGGAGCATCTCAAGGGATAAACTACAAATTAAATAAATTAGTTACACAGCAGGAAACTAATTGCTACGTCAATTTACTATAGAGAAAGTTAGTAAATAAATTACTAATTACATTTATCAAGTGACGGAAAATACATGGAATATTAGGAAATTGATTCAATTATTGTATTACTAATTATATATGAATTAGTTTGACATTTTCATGACACTTGATAAATCAGTATTAAATTTTAGGAGATAATTCGTAAACTTATTTTTCCGTGTCCATTGCTTTTATTGACACAAAACTCATGACAGTAAAGAGGCGACTGCATTTCTCTCTTATCAATTTTTAACTTAATTATAATTGAAACAGAAAAAAATCTTATAAATTAATATTTAGTTTAGAATTTAAAACACTAAATTTACACTATTAACTGAATAAATTGTGTTCTAGAAGCTATTGCTTACAACATAGTAATGAAATAATGGTTATAACTTCCAGAATATTCGAAATGTTGCTTGACAGGTCCAAAATCCAGAACTCCAGTTCACAGATGCATATACCCAGTGCTTACTCTCCAAAGCTAGCCGTATGGACAAAGCTTAAGGAAGCCAGCAAGGACCGTCATCATCATCATCATTACATTATACGCGCCTGGAGTAAATCAACTAGGTGGATTAGCTAGGTCTGTTAATGGCAAATTCAAAGCGAATATGCTTTGACAATCACACACAGGGCTAGGCTACACCACTTCAACCAACTATAAACTAAGTCTAGGTTACGTTAAGGAATGCTAGTTAGTTTATAGGCATGTCAGCGAAAAACGACATTTTTCTAAATTTTGATAAAAATATTTCACGCTCGTATGATTGAAATTTCACTCTATTCCCTTCTATTTCCTTTTATATCTTGATGATGAAATTAATTATTTATTTATTGATGATGAAAATAACTTAAAAGATCGTGAAAATGCTTACATATATCGAGAGATATCGAAATTGCAAAATATAACAATGACGTTTTATAACAGTAAATAACTATAGACTCCGAAAGTTTCCAGTTCTGTGAGTTGCCAAACGAAAAGACCTTTTCACGGAGATTTAAGCGTACTTGTTTTCTGTGTGAGTGCGAACTTTTAATATATGAAACAAAACAAACTTTTGTTTTTTCATGGCCGTTTGTACTTTTCTAATATCCTTGATATCTATCTTGCTTCAACAGGATAACAATCGTTAACTTTATTCAACACTTTGACAACAAGCATACTCGTTCATAAAACTAGAACCTGTCACATGTTCCAAGAATTAAGAAAATTATTTTAGAAAATCAATCTTTGATAATAAAAATTACATATAATATTCGTTTGAATGCATCAGATAACTGTTGCAGTTACTTATCTAACTTTTCCAAAGAAACAAGATTTTATACTAAGAACATAAGACGCTTTGTCTATGATACGTTACGCAATTTAAATAAATAACTAATTTATTTATTACGATCGTTTTATTTACAACTTTTTTCAGTACACAATTAAGTATCAAAGAGGCTATGGTATCACACTCATTTTATAAAAATGTAATTTATGCACAAAAAATTAAAATAACATCTTTCTTTTTCCTAAAGGTAGAATATTACGGCATACAATTTTGTCCCATAACGATATTTAGTTTTTAAAAATAGTACATTACATACAAACAATTTATTAGATAGGAATTAGAGAAAAAAAATTAACAACTTTACGGTGACTTTAAATTTTGATACATACTGCCCCATGTGTCTGAGGTACCAAATCAGTTTTATGCAAGATGAAAAGACTATTAATTAATTTAATATGCATTTAGTCTAAAACCAAAGGAAAGAAACCAAGGCAAACTTACGAATAGCAAGCACTTCACCATTTGGGTCAGGAGTTACTTTACTTTCCTAGTAATATTGTAAGGATTCAAACCCCCAGACAATACCGAATTCACACACGAATGGTAAGAATAAGAAAAAAATCAAATTTCATGAAAGAATGAACTTACCGATTCGGTTAAAGAATTATGAACTGCCTAGGCGTTGCAGAAGTACTAATGGGTAACTTAGTCAAAAGAACAGAGATGCTCTATTGCTCAGATGTGCTTGACTACTGAAGTAATGAAGACTTGGCGCTTCATAAATTTCACTCCAGATCCTAAAGTGCTAAAATAAATGAAAGTCAGTAACTTGAATGAGAAAAGAATACTATTATCAGCAAATCTTATCAGAAAGTTTATTAATAACGAGGTGGTATCATTACGGTTTAATTACTACTAAGTAATAATCAAAATATCTGGATAAAATTTAATCTGCATATTAATTGCTCTTTATGTACATAATATTGTAAATTACAGTTATTAATGTCTATTTGTTTGGCTTCAGAAAGCTAGTTTGAGATACTTATAAATATAATAAAGTATTAATTATTACTAAGAAACAATCGAGGTAAGAAACTTAATTTTTATATATTATTCTTCCCTATATGGCCACAATCCAGAGTTATACATTTCTGGCAGCGTTCCTCGACTTTTAGAAAGCCGTCGTTGTAGAACTTAACAGTGAGTGAGTGATGGCAAAAAGTTTAATGGTGCAAGAGCCAGATATGGCTATGCTGAGCCAAACATGATGTAACTGTGATCCAAAAGGATTGAAAAAATGAAAAAAAGATAATTATTAGTTAATAAGAAGGAAAGTCGAAAATAGAGAAGGATCGTTAAGGTATCCCGGGAACGCAGAACTCGCGTTTACCAAAGGCAGTAAACCCAAATGGGAAAGGGAAAATATCACATGGGTGCCTCGGGTGAAGAATGCTCGACTGAACTCTCTCGTATATTTTCCATAATGCAGGCTACTTCAATCTACGTTTTCCTTAAACCAAACAAATCAACATAAACAGTAGTAATTTACAACGTTCCATACATATCGATCAATCAATATATATGTAGAATATAAAACATTTTAAAAAATTACATTTTTTTAAACATTTAGTCTTTGCTGTTCACAATTATTGCATTCTTTTTGATTTATTTTTAATTCACAATATTTTTAAAGTATAATTTTGTACCCATTAAGTAATTCGTTTTCAAAACCTATAGAAATTTTAATTTTAAATTTTCAAAAACTTTTATTTTACAGGTAATGATCACGGGCTTAGCTGAGATATATGATAGGAATAGTTGAAATTCAATATATTTAAAATTTGAAGAAAAATCTAATTTTCATAACCCCGAACAAATAATTCCTTAAAACTTAACACTTAAATAATTCAATTTCAATACACATATTGATGTTATTGCGCTATAAAATTGAGTTTTATATCTAAACATAGTGGCACACAAACTACTATGAATGCCTTTTTAAAATCATCATTCAAACATATGACTATTCATTTTTAACATTTTTTTTATTTAGTATAAGAACGTGTAATACCCACTAGAGCCATAATTCAATTTGACAAAAATGTTTTTTTAATGACTTTACATATATTTTTTCTTAGTTTTTTCAGCTTTTATTTTAGCTTATAAAAAGAAAATGATGTAAGCAAGTTTAACAATACATTTCTCTCCTAACTGAATTATCATTCAGTATTGATTTAGACATTTTTAATGCCAAAAGAAGGAAACTTTTAAAAAAAAATAAATTTCAGGATATAAAGGCATTAAAACGATTACTTGTTACAGAGTGGGCTAGAGTAATCAAAACAAATGAAGTTTGCCATCAATTTTTAATATATACTCGTAAATTACTTTATACAAACAGTCATCTTCGGTCCTCAATTTATTCATTCGTTATTACTTTAAAGTACATCATTGTCTAAAGTAAATAAGAGTTAACAACCCAACCCAAAACCCATTTAATTCTATAAAACACACAAACCACTTCTTGCAAATACAAGAGGGTCCAAAAGTCACTAGACCATTTAAAATTCGAAAGAGTAATCTATAATTAATTAATTTTTATTTCAGATTTATAAATCGTAATCCTTAGAAATTGAATATTGAAAAATTCCTGATTGAGCAACAAGTTAAAATAGGCCAATTTTATCTAGATGTAGAAAACACTGTCACTGGAGAAAGGGGTTCAGAAATGCTAAAGAATTTCGTGTGTCCTGCAGTCTGGGATCCTCCAAACATGTGGTGGAAGCAAAATGGTACTACTGCTGCTTGAACTAGTTTACCTAGATGCAGAGAAAACGCCCTGACTATCTCTGGCGAAAGAGGTCCAGAAATGTTAAGAGAATTCGGTGTATGCTTCAGTCGAGGACACACCAAAGGTATACTGGCAGCAAAACATACAACTCGCAATACAATTTTTGGAAGAAGGATAATTTACCGAATATCTGGAATTAAGTGGCAAACACGCTCACCAATCTTAACTGCTCCAAACGTCTTTCTGTAGTGATACTTGATAGATAGGCCAATATTCTTAAAGAAATTCCAGAAATAAGCAAATAAACATCATGACGTGATGGTTTACCTCTCAGAAAGAGCGTGTCAATGTGAAGAGCAAAATGTGCTTATTTAAAGGATATAATTTTAAGAACTAAATAAAATTTATTTCCAAGACATGTGTCTTCTGTTTATGAATGAATACAAATATATGCGAGTAATTAATAAATAAAGTTACTTCATTTTAAAATAGTCTAGTGGTTTTTGGGCTATCATGTATTATATTAACTAACCAAATCTTCTCACATAATTATAAAAAAATTCCCCCCCCTCCTCCCACCACAATTTAATTATTAGTTAAAGGTATTTTTAAAATATTCGAAACACCCAACTTAGTTCAACAAGCCTTTGTTTCATTCAAGAAAGAAATTTCACGGACAATGTAACGTAATGTTTTAAATGCACACACAACATCAAGAAAAACTCCCGAGAGTTAATAAGTCATGAAATACAATCATTTATAAGATTAATTCGCCTGTCAAAACTAAACACGTTTGAGCTTCCAGAGAGATTTTTAGTCTATTTCAAGTCAAGGGTGTTTCGGTTAATGCATTAAACGGTGAAACACGAATTTCTGTACAGTATCCCTGGCTTCTAAAGTTCTCGCACCTGACCAATTAAAGTCCAGGTGGGGGTAGAAAGTGTCGATGAAGAGTAATCAGACAATCCATTCATCATGCCTTTTTAAAAAGTCAATGAACTTGAATTACACTTCTTCCTTTTTATTCTACCAGCTGGCTGACAGACAATAGTCTATCTCTCATTACAGCAGTTACATACTTCAGTAGACCAATATTATACAGAAACGTAACCCCACCCAATAATGTTCTACAAGTGATTTTTTACTATTGAAATGTGACAGTTTGTATTATGTGACACGTTTACATACATATACAATATATACTCATTTATATTTTTAATCTTTTTTTTTTTTTTTTTTTAAAAAAAAAAAAAAAAAAAAATAATTATTAAATTTTTAAAAAAAAAAAAAAACCGAAATAAATTGAGTCACAATTGTTTTTAATTATTACGAACTATACTTCTATAAAAAAAAAAAGAAGAAGAACAGCTAATTGCTTTTCACTTGGATAAGATATTGAATCGGATCTAATTTCAAGCACAATCATAACTAAAATAAGTAAAAAAATATATTTGCCACAAAAATATATTTCTTTAGTATTTTACATCAGTGAATATAAATCTATAATACATAATTTTTAACAAAAAAAAAAAAAAAAAAAAAAAAAATATTAAAAAAAAAAAAAAAATTTTAATTTTTTTTTTTCTTTCCCATGTGAGAAAATTTTCTAATCACTTCCGATACAACTAATCCAATCAAAATCGAGCCGCCTAAATTTCATCCATCTAACCAAATAATTCAGCTTAAACCAATCAGCCCTAACGAACACAACTCAAACTCTTCCATTCATTCCATGATGAAGATCAACAGATTAGATCAAGCCCATACAAGAAAGATTGAATGAAGACGCTTAACGAGCAGGCCAGCTTTTCGAAAAAGCACTTTCCATTAGACACAAAGCCCTCCCTGTAAACAAAATTAACGATATCATGGGACAAAATCTACATGTGCCTAATTTTCCTCATGGTAATAAAAGTTCTGAGCACTTCCATTCCTACTAACGCAGTCTAACCTGAGCCTTCCCAAAGATACTTTAATATCTCTAGAGCCTTTCTAATTATACCTTTAAAAGTCAGTCCAGCATCTCCAACTCGAGGCTTCTTTAAGATTCCTAACTATCGAAACACCGCTAGTCACCCTAAATGCCGAATCCCAGCTAGTTTGGTGTAGAAGCTATTCCCAATCATGTGCCATTTACGGCTGCTAAACAGCTTTCTGAGTACCTCATCTTATAAATCACACGAAGAGCGATTAACTTTCCTAAGTTGGCAGCTAAAGGATCTACTTCTAGTTAAAACATTGCTACCAGATTTTCGATAGCAACTGAGGCTGCTTTTGGTCTTTGTAGAGCCCAGTATCAAAGCAGTAATTCTTACTTATTGAATTACTTAAAAGAGTGATTCCGTTTAAATTACGTACGAAGCGGGAAATGAAGTTTTATTGACACAGGTGCAAATGCGGGGAGGGAGGAAATCTTTTAGCTACATTGGCGCTAGAGTTAATTTTTTGTTGTTGGTGAAAGATATCCTTGATGGTATAGTGTCCGGTTGAAGCGATATGATATTAGACAGACATATGTAATACAGATATTCCGAAAAAAAAAAGTTTTCCTACAGTTTTTGTTCCTTCACAACTTAATAAATTTGGGTTTTTGTCAGACGAAAAACATTTATAGAGATGAATTTATTACATTTAAATGAGTGAAGATATGTCTAAGCTTTAAGTTATTTTTTATTGTTGGCCTGCAGTACGTTTTAAGAGTAACACACACAAAAAAAAATCTTTTTTTTTAGTCCAGTTGATACTGTCATCAGTCTTTTGCTTCAAATACGCTAATAAAGATATAACAATCCAATTATCAAAACAATATTTTGAACTTGTACCATTTCAATGTTTTATTTTTTGCTTTCCTATTACTTTGCATAAAAATTTCAAGACTTAATTTTCTCGAGTTTTTAATGTTTGTGATATTTTAGTTTCTCAATTGACATCGTGATCAATAAAACTATGATGGGTGCCAAGCATAAGATATTTTAGGGAATAGATATGTTAAATAAACGGTAAGAATTCTCTTATGATTCATGATACTTTATCATTAATAATACTTTTTGCAATAACTAATACAACTTAAAAAAAGATATAATATAGGTATGAAATCAATTTTTTTTATAAAATTAATGCGATTAGAGGAAAACTTAAAACTTTCAAAGGATTTGCACCATACACTTTGGAATGTGTTCTTGAAATTTGCAAAATGCTGTTTGATTTAATTACTTTAATGTTTAATTTATTTCCATGCTGTTATGCATTTGACTGTACTATTAAAAGTAAATGGTTAAATCTGGAGTTTAATTATTAAAATACATTGCATTTATACACTGTAATAGTTTATACTGCAAGGAATAAAGATCCATTAAACCTTAACTGCTCGAATACATTGGAAGTATTTCAATATTTAAGCTCTTTAATTGAGTTTAGGCAATGTCGACTTAATTGAGCACGAAACAATCCCCAAAATAAAATGAGAAATATTTCAAACAGCTAATACGATTAAGTATAAATCGAAAAATGAATCCAAATTACAGATATTTTAATGTCCTTCGTCTGGTATGACAATGCTAAACAATGGCTTTATCTACAAAGACATTTAGATTCCAAGCAGGATTCACTACCATTATAACGAACCATGACAGTCAGAAATACTTAATTTAATTGTTGGAATTTTTACGACTGGTTATGATTAAAAGAAATAAAGCTTACAAGTAGCAAGGAAAAATAATCGAAAATAGGACAAAAATCTTTAGTCTAACTATTGATATTCTTACAACTGATTACGATTAAAATTTTTTTAGCCAGGCTTCTCTTAGGGGATTATAAATGAAAAGCTATTAAAATTCCTTCTTGGCGGGAAACCAAATAGAGATACAACTCCTTTTTTGTTAATCTAATTTTTTTTCTTTCCATATGATCAAATTATATTTAACTACCATACAGTAAATTAGCCTATTAAAACGTTCAATGCGTTCGTTCAAAGACTAAGGTTCCAAATCCTTATTGCTGTATTTCTATTCTTTTTAAAAGCTTATTTGAAGAGTTAAATCTTCCGAAGTGTCTCACTCCAACTTCAAAGACACCCAATATAATTACTTTCTTCTGAAATCAGTTGGTTTCCATTTGAATCCTGACTACTGGTTAACCAACCGTAACAAAAGAATTGGATGTTTTAAAAAAAGGAGATGGGTTATTTATTACCAGAAACAATTCTATGGTCCATTGGGTCGGATCAGTAGTAAAAGGTCATCTTATCTGGTGTGATCCGTTTTCTTTGTTATACGTTGTTGTTTTTTTTCCCTTTTAATCAAGTATATCTGGATTTGGTTTAGAAATGTATCACAGAATTAATGAAAACTCATCAGCAAAATTAAATTCCTGCTGTTTGTAGGAAAGAATAAAACACGCACACACACAAAAAAGTTTTACCTAGGGAAGAAGATCGAAAAAGAATGAACAAATAAATAAAATGAATAAATACATGGTTTAGAATTCGGAAAGACATTTTGAGCTTTTTTGCGTAATAGATTGTGTTTTATTTCTGTTTGAACAAGTGAATGAGAAGAAAAAAATGCAACTTTTTAAAAATAAACTATTATTTAGAGAATGATATACTTTTTCAAGGACAGTGTTTTAATATAATAAGAAATGATCACTATATAATCAATTATTCTTTCATTGATAATATATATTGTTGCTAAGGTGCACGTAACTTAATGATTATCGTGCTTTAGAAGGAAAAAAAAAAAGAAAAATGAACACAAGAGAAAATCATTTCAATTTCATATAATACATTTCTATTTTAATGACTTATTGGTTAAATGTTTAAGTAATGAACTAGTTAAAATATTTCGCAGATATAGAAATATTTTATCCACTTCATACGTTGCTATAATTTATTTATAGCATAGCAATTCTGTAATTTAAAGATAAATAAATTATAATTATTTTTATTCATATTATATTTAGTTTAAATAATTAATATTTATGACGAAATATATTCTAAATATATTTTAACGTAGTTGAATTTAAAATAAAATAAAATAATTCGGAATCAATTTATAAATAACTACTCTGACTAACATAGTAACATTGAGGTAAAATATATCATTAAATTTTAAAGTTAAAAATAGCTAAAAATATTCACTATAAAAATTCGATGTAATATAATTAGAAACATTGTGATTTTCCAAAATTCTTTTAGGATAATTTGGATTATATTCCTGCAAAAAATAACATGCATGCAAAATTTCTAGCTTCCAATACATTCATGCACATTATTTATCAAAAATTCTTCACAAATTTGGCTCCGAAAATATTACGCACAGATTTATTAGACTTTGTATTTTATAAAACTTACTCATTCTTCTGCAAAGCTTTTTCCTAAATTATATTCTTCTTTTTAAGACCTTATACTTGAAAAAATATATATTAGCCTCAAGAAATTTATATATTGGGATCGCTCTACATTCCCTTCGAAAACCAAGAGCAATTTATTCCGTTGTATGTTAAATCGAAAAAAAGAGGAGAAAAACTATCGAAAACAATGCGTTAGAAAAAAAAAATATTAATGTAAAGCTTAAATGCATCCAATTCAATATATCCAACACAACTGCATTTGCAACT
Source organism: Nephila pilipes (assembly GCA_019974015.1). NCBI lineage: Eukaryota > Metazoa > Arthropoda > Arachnida > Araneae > Nephilidae > Nephila > Nephila pilipes. Next base: position 212,578 of record BMAW01019223.1, read on the forward strand.
ATTCAACTATTTCTTTTTTCTTTTCCTTTTTCGATTTTCTTTAGATAAGAGCAAGAATTTACCATCAAGGGGGGGGAAAAAAAGAGAAAAAAAAAGTTTAATAAATGAATCCAACTGAAAAAGCAGAATACTTATTATCAAATAAAATACAATTACAGAAAAAAATACTAAAAAGTTAAATTCCTTCAGTCTTTTGAAAGACTAAGCTTTAATTTCACCCACTTTTACTGCTGACAGTTTTACGGTGCGATATTACCAAATGAGAAAAAGCTTTACGGAAATGGAACATCGTTAGAGCAAACCATCACCAAATGGTAATTGGCAGCTGACTTTTAGCGATTATCTGTTGAGGAAAATCTAAACATGCTGTTGAATCAATTTTATCTATTATTTTTCTTTTCTCCTCCTTTAAAGTGTTCGTAAATGCTAATGAACTGCTCCCTTTCCTCCCCACACCGTAATGCGACCATGAGCTTCGAAAAAGCCGTTTGGTTGTAAGCTGTTTATGAATCGCGATTGATTTACACATAGAACACTAGAATATTGGAGAGAAGTTCCGCTGTTTTAGTTAAGTAACTCCCTTTTTAAGTCCGATTATTATTTTTAATTAATAATGGCTATGTTTGATCAAAAAATTATTTTTAAATAAATTTTCAAGTTTTTGAGTATAATTAACAGTTTAGAAACGTATCTGTAGTCCATTTAATGAATTGAATATTTCTATTTTTGATAAAATGATTTGATCATGAAAATATGTGAGATTATTAAATGTGCTATTTTTAAAGATCTAATTTCTTTTTAATATCAATTTTACTGCCACTATCCAGTGGTGGACCCAGGGGAGGGTGCAAAAGGATATATGCACCCCCCTCAAAGTTTTTCCTTTTCCCGAAATTGTAATATTTAAAGATAATTATTTATTTTAAACACAAACACTTTTTTTTTTCTCCTCATGCTTAAATTTTTTTCACCACTAAGAGAAAAAAGAAATTCAGCTGCGCCGATTCCTGAGAAAAGAATGGAAAAGTATTTGTTCACACCCAAAGAGTGCCTCTGGTTGTATTTGTAGACTAAGAGAGAGGAAGGAGGGGGCCCTCTAAAAATGCATCCTCTCCAAAAAGGCAAATTTTGTTCTCATGGCATCTTAATTATTATGATCTTTACTTTTTGAATTTTTATATCTTGAAAAAATTACATCAATACTTGAACAGTTTTAAATAGGAGAAATAAGATTGATATATCGTATTATTTGGTTTTTACCAAGAGATAATTCTTAACTAAAATATTGCTTCTGTAAAGGCAATAACAATATGCATCCTCCCCTTAAAAAATTATTTTCTGGGTACGCCATTGCTACTATCTGTAAATCTGAAATTCACCCAGAACTACATTTCGTTTCAATTACCCATCGATTGGTGACTTTATTCTTCTCAGGCAGTTTTATCTGAATATTAAAAATAAGAAGAAAACAGCTGTTGATTATGCTAACAGATTCAATCTATCTTAAAGTATATTCAACACGAAGCTTAAGTCGATTCAAAATCAACGAAAACGAACAAAAAACGAAATCTTGGTCAAGTATGCATTCCAATTTCTTCTCTAAGAGTTGTTTAGTATAGAGAATTAAGCGAAGGGGGAAAAAAAATATTGAAATTGCCATCTATGTTCGAACATAAATAACTGTTATTTTCAAAAAGTAATTTCTTTCATGATCTCAACAAATATTTTAGGGGTATGAAAATAATAATTTTGCGGTACACTTAAAACTGTCTGGGTAGAATCAGATATTGATCTGATGCAGTTAAATTCGGTCAACTGGTGTCTGTATACCACAAACATTGATCAGAAGCAATTTGAAAAGTTAATTTTAGTTGTCGGACAAGTTTATGAAATATAAAATTACGTTTTACGATCGGAGTAGGAAACATTATCTTTATTATGTGCATGCATGCGTGCGTAACTTTTAAGATGAGATACGAAAGATCACAGCAGTTGTTTAGGTTATCAAATCGTTCCAATCCAGTTTACGATTCATTGACGACACGCAGTTTAAATCAATGAACACAAAGACAGACATATTTAATTTTGTTTGGAACGTTTGCATTAAAAGTACATAATTAGTTACATGGCCTTTTTCACGACTTTCCTTCCTTCTGAATAATAATAAACTTGTCAAATACACATAAATATAATAAATTAATTTCACAAAAAAGCTTCAATTTCCGTGCTACACAATGATGTTCTGTTTCATAGACTAGAGTCTGGGAAATGAAATTATGCCAGAATAATTTAGAACATTTTAATCAGAAACCAGAGATAAACTTATGTTGTAATATTCCAACCAATTTTTTCTCGTAGTAGATTTAATTGCTTATAGATTAGGTTTTTTTTACACATTTAAATCAACGCAGACAGATACAAATATTTTTGTTTCAAGAAATCTTCACAGATTATTTATAAGTTTATTTTTCTTCTCTCTCTTCTGTTTATGAATAAAAAAAAAACTTTAATATAATTAGTACTTAAGTAATTAAAGTACATAATTAAGTCACAAAAACAATGTAAATTATCATTTACAAAATGAATTAACTAATAATCGAAAGCATAAAGTTGATTTTTATGTAATAATCTAGACATTTATTCTTACTAAGATTCTACCCTATCCCTTGAAATAAAAATAATATTCTGCTTTTACCTCTGTTTGGATATCCAAAAACTCCAGACCGAAAGACTAGGGTAGCATAAAATTTACCTTCCTAGAGCAATTCTTATAGATTCAAAAACTTAATCCTTTTTGTTCGAAAAAACATGTAGCCAAACCACAGATTTCGAAAATCAGTTAATTATAAACAATTACGCGATTATCTTACTCTTTCAATCTGGTGTTTACTTGACTTTCATAGTAATTTTCAATATTAACATTCCTGAAACAGACTAACTCTGCATTCAAAAAGAGAAACCTGTTTCGTCATACCATAAACCTTGATTTTAATTCGAATAAGGTTAACGTGCTCACATATCAAACATACGTATACACGGAAAACATACATCCAGCTATGTTTTTAATGAATCTTTCCATATTCATCCTCAGGCTTTCAAGCTGCGATACAGGGTGCGGGTGTTTGTCCAAGGTTTGGACTAACCGAAGACATGCCGCCCGAGGTTGACGGCAAGTAATTGAAGGCGGTTCGCCTTGCCAAACACGCAGTTCTTTAGAAAAACCCTTATCTCTTATTTACTCTTCAACAATACTAATCCTTTAAATATCAAGATGAAGAGAGCCCTTTTTTTTTCTATAAGCCACCGCCTTTCCTCTGAAGACCAAACGTTGGCACTAGAAGCTAAAAGGCGTGATCGGTGCCAAGTCAAGTGTGAAAGTAGGCGGCACCATGTGACTTGACACACCCCAAGAACCAGGTGTGCCGCCGGAGTCGTGGAAAACTCTTCAAAAGCGTTGATTGCCAAACACGAAGTTTCAGATCCGCCTCGTGGAAAGAAAAAAAAAGTGTTTCGTCGCGTGTGTATAAATAATTCGTAGAGAGAGTGAGATAAAATAACGCATGCAAATGAAGATCTACCTCTTCCTGTCAACCGGTCTAGCTGCTTTCGTGAACCCTATTTGTCTTTTTCAACCGCGATCAGCTTAACCTCCTGGTTTTGAAAACATTTCGACAAGGAAAAAAAAAATTTTTTTTTATTGCTATTGTCTCAAAATATTATTCGGTATCGTTTAACAACGGCGTTTGAAACGCTTTCTTGCGTTCGTGAAGAAACTTTTATTCATGTTTATGTGTACTTTACTAATTTTCGGATTAAAGTAGAAAAAATTTGGATGCCATTTTTAATCTGGCAGAATTTTCTTTGTTATAAACATTTCAAGTTCTCAAAAAAATTTTGTTCCCTAAAATTGAGAATTGACATACCGTTATAATAGAAGTTCCCCGAGTACTGAAAATTGGCGAGAATTTTTCATACACTATGCTTCAATGTAATAATGTTTTTATAAATTTAGAAACTATTATTACAATACAGGGTTATTCAAAATGATTCATACGAATTCAAAATTCCATATTTTCAAAAATAAACGACATTGAATTATAAATAATACATGAATATATAAGAAAAACCATGGAAGTTTTATATTGTGACTAATAGATGGCCCTCGTGTATTCTTCGTGAAACTAATTCACAAAATCTGTTTTAGAAGCTTTCACTGAGTTACTTCGTAATTGGATCAGACTCAGTGGGCCTTATGTCTTGATCTAACACAGCAGGCCACCTAAGTCACCTGATATGGCCGTATGCTATTTCTTCTTTTGGGAGTTTGTAAAAGGTAAAGTGTATGCGCTACCATTGCCTACAATATTATGTGAATTTAAACAATGGATTTCTGCTGCTGTTCAATCAATTACTGACACTTTACAACGTGTTTGGCAAGAATTTACGTCATACGTGTCACTAAAGAAAGTTATATGGAACACTTGTAAAAAAGACTTCTATTTTTTTCCCCCCTTTGCTTTTATGCATTACTCATCAATCTGTGTCGTTTACTTGTGAAAATATAGCATTTTAAAATCGGATGAATCACTTTGAATAACCCTGCATATACCTATTAAAAAAACAGCAGCTTATTTAAATTAAAATATACTAATAAATCATGACCTTTTTGAGAACCAGGAGAGGTAACATGATCTAAAATTTTAAGAAGCCTTGAATGAAAAAACAAGTTTGTTTCTTCTTTAATTTTCTTTTAATATTTCCTTCCCAGCTTGCGTGTGTATTCGATTTAAGGTAGATGCATGAACTGAATTAGATTACACTTTTGAAAGACATTCCCCCCCCTTTTTGAAAGGCTTTATTTATTAAGTTTTGAGCAAAATCATATTCACACACTATTTCTTTGATAATATTGTTCATCACGAAGATTTTCGCTGTCGATAAACAGTAATTGAAATATAAAAAAGAAATAAATCTATTCTACAGATACCATACTACTTTAAACAGTTTATATTTTCCACTAAATTCCAACAACGCCAGAGCCCAAGAAATTTTCCACCACCACATTATATATAAAAAGAATACACTATATGTTTAAAATATGATTTTGTCAAGTAAAGGAGCATGAAATTGACAAAAATGGGTTATAGTCATGTCCTAAGTATTAATCATGATTTGGTCGCTTTTGAGTTTACTTTAAGGCTTCTCTAACCCTATTTCATGATGTTCCTTCACCGCTTATTTATTCACGTGAATGATTTTATGGAATAAGGAGAACTTCTAAAGCTTCTGTTACGGACCCGGAGGACCATCTCAAGCAGTCGTTTAGTAGAATATCACCACGAAATCACTCAACTGATTAAAAATGGTGAAATATATAAAAGTTGTGCACTAGTGAACGCAATGAGTTGCTTAACCACAAGAATCCTTACACTTGTTCATGTGGTGAAACATTATGTTTTACGTATCAATGAACTGATAATATTTTCCGAGCATGAAATTTAGATTTAACATTTCTCCAACCCGATATTCAACTGCACTGGTTGCTTATTATTATACATTCAGTTGAAATATAATACAATCGTATTTGTACTTAAAATCATTAATTATCATTTTCTGAATCATATGTATCTCAAAAAGTTTTCTTTTCTCTTCAAAACTGAATTATCCAAATTCTTTTGTTACAAGAGGCCCATTTTTATTAGCTTTTATGATTAACTTGCTATGTTCATATGTAAGTATGTAACACATCGATCAATAACTCCCGAGTCTAAAATTGAAAACAACATTTTTTTTGCAAAATTTTTTTTTATTCATCAACATAACACCTTTTGTTAATCACCTTTTAGGGTGATACAATCGTTCCAACGCTTTTCCAAATCTTTTTTTTTTTTTTCGCAAGAAATCTTTTTTGTTGCGAGTAAAAAGCGATAAACAGCTTTCTGAATCATCGACTCGTTGCTGTTTTTGTTCCATCGAAAGCAATCGCGGCACCCACTTGGAAAAAACCTTTTTCACTTCACTTCAAAAAACCTTCTTCCTGGTCCGATCGACTAAAAATTTTGACACGTTTCAAGCAAAGGTTAGTACTCTAGAAAGACCTGGTTACTGGTTTACTACGAGCGCCATCTCTGGGTTAGTCTCGGGAGTTATTGATCGATGTGTTATGTCTTTCCAGATCAGAATTTGCACTTGAATTTTAACCCCCTTCTATCATCCTATCGTGATGAAATTTTGCATACGCGTATAACTGCCATGACAATACAATAGTATGGTATACGCTCAAGCAATGACGGACTTGGAAGGGGGAGGGTCTTGTACTTACCAACGTTCAATTGAGTTGAAATTTTTGCACACACGTGTAGATTATAAAATTGCTATTTTTAATCTTTAATTTTTAGATTAAAAAGAAATAAATATAACTAAGAAATTTTAAATTGAGTTTTCATTTAAAGATGAACTAAAGGGAATAAAAATAATGAATTGTTAATGTAAAATAAATGTAACTTTTAAAAAGTTTGAAGCGTTAATATTCTTTTGATCTCACATATAGTTTTGTCGGCTCCCAAATTCTTCCCATTGGCATGGTGTGGAAGTTAGGAGAAGGGGTGGCAGCTCAGGTGTCGTCCTCGTCACTTGACCGAGGTTCAAAATTACGAGGTCCGTCGCCAATAGCCCTCGTGTTGCTTCTAGTGCTCCAAACTAAACTAAAATACTTATAGTGTGAGTCAGCGTTGGTGAAGTTTAATCGCGCAAGAGCCAGATATGGCTATTCTGGAATGAACAAAGGGCAACTGTGATCTAGACGTTAGAAAAATAGGGAAAAAAATTAGTTGTCGAGATGGTCAAAAATAGAAAAGGATCGTTGGGGTATCCCGGAGGATCGTGGGCGCGTTACACGTGTTTTCCAAAGACAGTTAATGCCATGGGAAAGAAAAAGATAACTAGGGTGCCTAGGGGCCATGATGTCCATACCTACCTAAATAAGATAAGCCTCTGAGGGTGATCTCATATATAAGTAGCTATGGCACTTAATTTATCGGTAATTACCTAGGTATCTTAGTTAAGCACTTCAAGCTTCTATATATTATATATTACCGAAGTGGATAAAAAAGTACTTGTATATGAAGACAGACGGTTTCATTAAAGTAAATTAGTGTTAGCATTGGTTGCTGCCATCTGTTAAATGGAGCCAAAACAAATTTGTTAATGAGGCATAGTTAGTTTTGATTTGGTAGCCATTTTCTGCCAAAACAAAACTGCATTGGTGCCGCACTGAGTTGTTCACGTCATTCTGCATCGAATTGTTCCTGTCGGTGAGACATGGATTCATCATTATGCACCGAAAATCAAGCAAAAATCAAAACAATGGTTTGCTTACGGGGCCTCTTTTTCAAAATAGGCGAAGATGATCTCATCGGCCGGAAAAGTTACGACGAAGAATTTTTGAGTAGCGAAATGCATCATGATCACGAATACGATTAACCAAGACTTAGACAACTGTCTAGCGAGTCATGATGCCTACCAAAAACAAAACATTTTCAATGCAATTAGCACCATCTGTTGAACGATCCTCGTATTTTACATTTAAAAAATATATTTTTATATTTATTAGTCCATCTTTTAATAAAAGCTTGATTTATAAATATTCCTTATTTTCATTTAGAGGAGTAATTTCTCTTAATCTTTCGGCTAGTAAAATATACTATTCACAACCCCCTTCTCATCTCATCACCATAATATCTGTTTATTCCAGAATGAAACGTGGAGTGGAAACACCATAAGTTACCAGATTAGGAGATATCAGTTCTTCTTCTGCTACTCTTTCATAACCATCAAATTGTTTCACAATGATGAATATTCATCCAGATGGTTGGAATTACGTGATCCAATGTAATGGCCCGTTATGTTACTAGACCTTTCAATATTAGATTTCTACCTGTATATGGGAGGGATCTTCAACGAGATATCTATGAAACAATATCCAACAACGTATTAGGTCGTATCATGGATGGATTTTGTTTCAAGCAATACGATAAATTATCGAATTACGTGTTATGGGCTTATTTCGGTTATTAAAGATTCCAAAAACTTTATTAATACATTATCACTTATTTTACCGATGTAGTAACTGTTGCATATGATTCTAAACATGGTGTTCTCTTCTTAAAAATCACTGAAGGTAATATCATTTATTCCAAAAATAATAGGTTTGTAGAATTTATTTCCACGATGAAAATATGATGTATTGGAGCCTATTACTTTAAAATAATAGTCTAGCATCTTCTCTAAACACATAAGTCAGATTCTTGTTAATAAATCATAAAAACCAGTAGACGACAGTACGGTTTATATATATATGGTGCGAGAGCCAAGTTTGGTTAAACACTGAGAGAAACATTAGTTTAAATTTTTTCTAGACATAAAAGGAATTAAAAGGTAAAATAAGTTTGACAAGAAAGAGGGACGAAAATAATGAAGGATCGGTAGGGTATCCCGAGAGCGCTTCACCCGTGTTTACCAAAGACCCGTGGGAAAGAAAAAAAATCACGAGGGTACCTCGGGATCAAGATAAATCATTAAAAAATGTTAATAATTTCGAATAATTGGCTAAAATTTGCTCTCTTTTAACAGAGAGTTTTTCGACCTTTTTTTTTTGCTTTTAAAGTCAAATTTATTAGACAGCGGCTTAGAATTACGAAGTTTTTGTCAATAGTTCATTCCGACTTGTGAGTAACGTTACTTAAACTAATAGACGTTTTTCTACTACAAATCCACAGCAAAATTTTCAACTCCAGACGGTGGTTCACAATTATGAAATTCTTTGCCAACATTTCATTGTGTAACTTGTGACGACCTTCCTTCATTATTTAATTCTACTGCCATCTTTCCTTCTAACTAATTAGTCAACAAAAACTGGACTCTACTTGAAGATACGTAAGAGCAAAACTAAATACTTTATTCATCCATAAAAGAATGGAGAAAAAGTCACTCTCTCTAGAATCTCACTTAACTCTTCAATTCTCTAGATTAGGATCTAATACAAAAATCATAGCTTACCAAATCACTCGCTCTGATTCAAATACTTCTCGCAAACAGGCGATCTTTATCTTAGTACTTTAACTCACATTCCTTTCAATAAAAAAGATTAAACACGAGGCTTCAAAACAACTTTATCAACCAGTCGGTATTCTCTACCTCCTTCTTCTTTTCCCTTTTAATTCTGTTTCATTTATGCAGCACTATACCTAATTCAATTCACTACACTTCTTACCTTTACCTAATTTACATAACATTTCATTTTGGTTACAACGAAGCAATAATTTTATGCAATTCAAATTACTATAGGGTCCCCGAGGTTAGTGAAGAGAAAATTGCCAACAATCCAATGTCACAAACTTTCGGGAGATTTTATATAAAATAGACATTTTCTGAAACAAATCATGACCTATATCTAATCTTACTGATTGGCTCGAGAAAACAAAATCGGTTTAAAAAGTTATTTATCATTCAACGAGAACTAATGAAAAGCAAACTAAAATTTTAAAAGTAAATGAAATAATATTGATTAAATCTACGTATTAAAAATTTCACCCCATGATTAAACAACCACTAGAAAAGGTAATCTCACAACGAAGTTTTACTGTGATTTATACATCAAATAATTTTATCCAGCTATTAAATTTACTTCAGTACAGACGGTCATCAAACAATATTGCTACATTTAAAAGAAAACGGATTTGATATCAAGAGTCAAGGACTAAAGAACGCTAAACGTCTGTCAACTTCTCACGTCTATCCCTACATTCAGCTCTAAAATATAAAGCCTAATATCCTCTTTTAACCCTCTTTTCTACCCTATTAAGGCGGAGAGTTAATCTTCGCCTCTCATAACATCTGTTCCGAGCTCTGTGAAATCGTTAGGATTTTTTTAAAGAGCCTTTCCTAGCGGCTAATCTCCTCTTTTGGTTTGAAGACATTGATTTAAAGATGAGCTTCCAGTCATTTCCTTTAAAACTTTCGAAAGGCATAATGGTAATTGTAAACATTAGAGATCGGAAATGGGCAGATACTTGTAATGGAATATATAATCTAATAACACCATTTAACGCGTTCTTGTTTGATTTTCTCACCGACCTTCAATTATCCGTGCAGAAGATTGTTACTCTAGGTTCTGCTATAGGACCCAGATTAGATTCCTTCTATAAATATATTGAGTTTTCATCTTCATTACGGGGTTTAAATGACTATCAAACACCCTATCATGCAGACCTCCGGGAAACCATTTGCGAAAGCTGGACTCTATCCAACTAATTTTATAGTTTTTACTTTTTGCCGAAGTTCAGCAAGCCTTTTCATAAAAGTACCGGCGAGATAAAAGTACTCACGTACATCTTGAAATGTTTGATATCTTATCTACGCACAGCTAGAGGAAACCATTCTAAAAATATCGTTTCTGTTTATTTGATAAACCGATTTTATTTCATCTGTATTCATTTGCAGTTGCTAAATTTCTGACAAGGTGTTACAGAAAGCTTGCAGATGAAAAGAGTGTTTCTGTTTACTTGATAAGCTGCTTTTGTTCGAGCTCAGCGGAACTTTGATTTCAAAGTGCTTTCAATATGGAAGATTACAAGTAATGCCATTTATGTGTAAACAAACATTTGTTTCACTCGTATAGTAACTTAACTTTAGTGTGTTTCTCTGAGTTTTCTCTGATGATATCAAAACGAAGTTTAAAGACAAGAGGAATTTTGAAAGTTGTTCGATTTTGTTCAGCACTAGTTAATGGTTAACTATTCTACAGATGTAGCTTTCTTTTTTATTTTATAACTTACTATTTTCAAGGTAGTCTTAAGTAGTAGTAAGGTAAGGTGTATTTCAGTTTATAATTTGAGATGTCTGCAACAAGGAAAAATGCGATTATTTTATGGTACGTTTAAAATAATTTTCATTTTTTTTTAATATTAAAAGCAATGGAAGCCATATTTTAACGTGGATATATCTATATATTCATGTATCTGTTTTGTTAAGAAAATTATATTTATAAATAATTTTGTATGAGCAATTAAGAAAATAAATAGTGGTAATTACTTTTGTAAGACGTATGCTTACCTACCTTTAGGTTCACCTTGCATAAAATCCACATTATTTATAACACAGAAATTTTGAAGAATACTTATAAGCATAACATTCTGTATTCTGAATATAATTATAATTTCAAAACTGGAGTTTGGTAACAATTTTAAACAAATTACATTTTATGATTCAAACTACTTTTAGTTTCTGTTAAAATAATGTTCTATACCAGAATTTGTGAGCATTTATTAGGAAAAAAAGTAACGTTTACTGTATTGAAAATAACCTAATTTTGCAACGTATATTAATATCAGCACTATGCATGAATCAGATTTTGGTGAAAATGTATTGGAATCCTAAATAAACACATCAGAAAATGTTTAAGCCATAGACCAAATGTTTAAACATGCTTTCAATGTAAAATCATTGACCTATGCTTGCAGCGAATGTTAAAGGAGGGGGGAGAACTTTGAATAAGCAACTGTAATGTTGAGGTACGATGAAACTTTTACTTATGTCCATGTGATGCGCCAGGAAATGTGATATGATGGTGATGATCAATGATGCAAGAGCCAGATATGGCTATGCTCCGATAAACAAAGTGTAAAGATGTGATCTAACGTTTGAAAAAAATGGAGGATGACAACATAGAAGGAGGGTAAAAAATAGAGAAGGATCGCTGGGATATCCCGGGGGCGCGTCACAAGTGTTTACTAAAGACTGTAAACCCCATAGGAAAGGAAAAGATCCCTAGAGTGTCGCGGGATCGTGATGCCCGTATTTGCATAAAGAATGCAATACCCTGAATGGGTACGCTGGGTAAAAATTATGAGAAATGGATATTCTTGAGGAGGAGAAAGTATGAAAGCTCCTGATGTGAAGTAAAAAAAAAAAAAAAACACATCAGTTTATAAAAATGCACGATGCAAAAAATATTTGAGCGACTAAAAACAAATTTCAAATCCAACTCTCGAGAGCGATGGGTATATTAAAAAGATATCGGTTTGTTTTAAAACGTCATGTTTTATGAATTCGATTCGTATTCTAGAAATAAAGAAAACAACCAACATGTGCCACGATAAAATTGAGCACTTTTTATATTAATTTTTATTTATGACGCCCTAAGCAATGAATACTAAAAGGGTCTTGCAAACAATTTATGCGTAAAACACAAGATAAAACAAAAATACTATCTGTTAAACATATTCTCCTCTTCCTGTTTCATAATATATCTTGACAGCTCAATATTTTAATATCTTGCTATCCCCACTACGTCTTCGTTTCACAATACTCCAGATCTTTTCATTTTTTCTAGCTACTGCAAACAAAGTAAAATAAATTTTTTTTGTGGACACAGATTGTTTTACTGCTGCTTCCTTTAAGAAGTCGAGTTGGATAAAAGGGATTCAAATATTTTCTATTTATCGGAATTTTCAACTTAAAAAAGGAAAGGAAGGACGGACGAGAGAAATAATGCCACTCCTATTTCAGGTCTGAATTTCTGTTCCCATCTTAAATCTTGAAATAGTTTGTAGTGGTCAATCTTTTTCAATTCCCCTTAAGAAATATGCGATAGCGAAAACAGATTTTTTTCGCTGGACTCTTGGGTAGCCCATAAAGCAATTTTGTACTTTTTTTTTTCTGACTGGACTTTTCTAAAGCGGCTGGAATTTATATTTTCTTTTTATTCCTTTCTTCTTCTTTTTGTTGTTAATATTTTACCCGCAAACTGCCTTCCCAGGAAATATATTTCAAATATTCCTTAAATTTGTCTTCGATTTCTTCCGGTAAAATCGTTATTTCCAGCATCTTTTAAGCATCTGCTGAGTAGTCGATTGACCGATAAAAATATGGAATATAAATTGAAAAAAAACATATCATTTTACTTATTTCGGACAATTTTAACGAATGCTTACTATTTTACTTGGTAACATAATTGAAATAAGTTTTCAAAAGTATCTGCTATAAAGCTATTGGAAAAAAAATTTCAAAAGCGGAACCAGAAGGAATAATTCGATATAAAAACCAACGTTTTTAAAAACAACGTTTTTATACGGTGGCAAAGTTTATTAGAGAAAATTATTGAAATATTAGTTAAAACTGTTAGTTATTTTTAACTTTAAAATTCGCTTAAAAAGAGACATTTGTGAGAGTATTAAAAAATTCATAATACTCATAAAATCAAAACATGCATTTGAAAGTTTGTAAGTCATTCTATTAAAAAAAGAATGGGAACCAGAATTCAGAAAAAATTATTGTGATAAGACACGGCGCCAAATATTGGAAACTTTCTTTCTTGCGAATGATTACTGACTAAAAGTCAGCAACCCTTACTATCTCGGAGATAGTAAAGGGGAGATAGTATCTCCCCTTTGTGAGTACAAAAAATTTACGATACCGCATGCTGCGTGGGGAGTGCCCGGTGCTCCCAGAGGGGGAAAGAAATTTTTTCCTCAATCCTAAAAGCGCTGAGAGGAAAGAATATTTTGACTTATTAAAATTATTGAAATATTAGTTAAAACTTGCCGCAAACGTCTAAATATTGCATTGTTAGACGAGTACGAACGATTCCCAAAATTTCAAAGCTCTAGCTTGATGGGAAGTTGGTTAAATTAACGATCGAAAATTTGATGACACACACACACACACACACACACACCAAGTGAAATTCAGAAAAACGTTGTAAAAAACAATATGATTTATTTCAAATTGGTTTATCTTTCGATGGATATAACTTTAATAAAAGATAGTACTAAGTAATAATTTTGACCGGAGATATATATTTTAGATAATGTGTTTAAAGTATATTAGATAAAATTAACCACGGAAGATTTATGGTAAAGTCAGTATAAAACAGTGCATAATTTTCCTCTTATGTAATTCCATTTTCTTTTCAGCAATTTCAAAAAAGCTTACAACCGTTAGCAAAAATTTATTTTGCAATTTTAGTTTCCAGAAAAATCGATGAGAGCAGCTGAGATGTTTGGCTATTCGCGATTTTCTCTTCATTAACCTCGGCTACTTTATAGTAATTTGAATTGTATAAAATTACAATTTCTTCCCAACCGAAATGAAACGTGAATCGGTTGATTAAATGAAGAGAAGTGAAGGGAAGTAATTTAGAGATAATGATATATAAATGAAATATACTGAAATGAAAGTGAGGGGAGATAGAGGATAATGGTAACATGATAGTTATTAGTAAATTGGATTGAAACCTCATAATTAATCTTTCGGATTGAAGAGATTCTTAGTCTAAGATACGAATCAGAACGAGTAAATTGGTATAAGTCTTTATTAGTTGATCCTAATTTAGGATTGACGAGTTAAGTGGGATTCGAGAGAGAGCAACCTTATCTATTCTTTGGTGATTAACTAAGTATTTCGTGTTCTGCTCTTACATATCTTCAATTGGAGTCCAGTTATTACTGATTATTTAATTAGGGAGAAATAAGACAATAGAATTACATTAATAGAATCTGAATTAATTTTTTATACAAAATTGTAAGTAATTGTACACCGATCAGTAGAAAGGGGAAATTATAATTTAATCGATTTTTATCAATGTATTCAACTTTCAGTTTTGTTGTCAATGGATCAATAATGGTTATAAAATTCTAGTGTATATCAGTTTCAAACTTACACTAGTTTTACAAAATACCAGGAAAACACAAAGTCAAAATGAAAACAATAATATTAATGGTAGTTGTACTCAAATTATATATTTTCCATTTCGTGAAAAAAATAAGAGCTAAAAATAAAATGGACACTTTAAATAATATTAATATAAAATCGATAGGTGTTTTGCTTAAATAATTCTTGACAACAGTAAAACTCATTGGCTCACATATATCATGAGACGTATATTTTCATCAAATGTAAGGGTAAATAATCTTTAACAAAGACAATTCTTTTTCGGAATCATTAATTTTTCATGAAAACGTAACCAATTAGGCATTCATTGACCCTAACGAGGGTGTATATCTCTACGTTTCAATTATTACAAAGAAATAACCAAACAATCTGGATAAAATTTAGTCTGCATATGAATTGATTCTTAAGTACGTAATATTGTAATTTATTTCAGGAAGCCGTAGATTGAGATAATCCTCAATACGGAAAAGATAAAAGTTCTACAATGACGGCCTTCGAAAAGTCAAAAAACGTTGGGAGAAATGAACAACTCTGGATTGTGACTACATAGAGAAGTCTTAAGAAAAATAAATAAAAATTTTCTATCTCGATTATTTTTAGTAATAGTTAAATCTTTGCAATACCCCTTCATTTTCTAATAATAGTTAAGTTAAGAAACGAATGCTGCATTCGCATGCTGCTCTTCTTTTCGTTATTATTAATATCACAGACAGAATCAAAATCTAAGATTTCATTTTCAATTCTATATATTTATACGCGTTGATAAATTTTTGTAGGAAATAATTCATAATACAGAGTTTTTCTCAAACGAGACTATTCTCTTCCTTAGGAATATTTTCAAATCTTAAAAAAGAACAAGCGGAGATTTTCAATTAAATAGCCACAGCTAACCAGTTTAAAAACTCAAGAATGTGCGCGGTCCTGTTAATTTGAATATATTTGGACAAAAAAAATTGAGAACAAAATTCTAGCTGTACACCGGATGAAATGTTCTCGTTTGAGCCGTAGACTGGTAATTATAACTTCGGGGCAAAAACTTCAGATCGGTGAAAAAGGAAAAGGAAGAGAGGGGTACAAAAAAAAAAAAAAAAAACTCGAAGGGTGTAGTTGGAATTTTTTTCCCTCTCCTCCTTATACTGTTATCGTGTTCCCCACACACTTGAGGCAATTTTCAACAAAGGATTTTCGAGAGAGAAGGGGAGGTTAATTTTATTTCTTTACAGCAGCTTTATTTTCTTTTGCTTCCATTAAAAAAGTTGAAGAACTCCTGTACTGCGAAGAAAAGTGCATATATTAAACCATCCACACTTTACTAATTCCAAAATAAACAATTTCAATATTTCTGGTTATGTATTTTCATACACAGTGAAGACAAACTTCGTTTAATGTAAGTACAGCTTGTCACTACTGTGGAAATTTATGTATTACTGGTTGTAAATGAGAGGTAGCAAATAAGTCTATGGTTAAAGTAGTACGAAAGAAATTATGTAAGGTATTATGTAAATAAGAAACTACCACGATCATTTTTATACAATAAATGCAAACACTATAAACGAAAAACAAAACCTTTTTGGGTAAAATTTATGTGAAACTAGAAATCTATTTGGGATTTGTTACTAAACAAATTTTTTTTCAAATTGAGGTGTTTTCCAATACTTATTCTCAAATAATAATAAACATGATATTTTAAAATTCATGAACATATGTGACGTTGAGCTATTCGCGATTTTCTCTTCACTAACCTCGATGACTATGTATCAATTTGAATTGCTTAAAATTAAAAAATTTTCCCGATCCAAATGAAACGTGATTAGGTAAATTAAACGAAGATTAAAGTGAAGTGAAGTGATAAGATATAAATGAAATAGACAGAAAGGAAAATGAGGGAAGGTAGAGGATAATGACTTGCCGACTGCTCTTTTAATTACTTTAGCGGATAAAAATGATTTCATTTGAAGTATTAAGATAAGAATCATTTGTCGGTAAGCAGTGAATGTATACGAGTGAATTGGTAAGCTAAGAATTTATTGGTTGATCTTACGTTAGACTTAATAAATTTGGGATTCGAGAGAGATCGGCTTTAGCTGTCTATTAGTGAATATTAATAAAACATTTTGTTTTGTTCTTACGTGTCTTCAACTGGAATAAATATATATATTTATTGTTTAATATTTTTTATTTAAGATACGAGGCAAAAGCAGAATAACGAAGGGCAATAGCTACACAATGAACAACACATCGAAAAAAATATTTTAAAAAATTTCCAAGAATATAGGAGAAACGAGTTTATAAATCATATTGACTTACATCAAAGATGTTTTTCTTAACACATTTATAATGTTCTTCACAACAGTAAGCAATTAAAATTGTCAGTCGTTCGATTTATTCAATTCTGATAATGTACGTTTCAAATCGAATGAATTGTAATACCCGATATTACTTCCTTCTCCTGCTATTATTATTACTATGTAGAGAGTCACTAATAACTAAGTACAGAGCCACTAAAGAAAAAAGTTAGGTAATGAAAGAAAGAAAATTGCTTTTATTCGTATCTTTTAATTATTCAAAAGTCAGCCCCTAGCATACTATACCTGTGGATTACTCCCTATGAGCATCAGACCCTAATCTAAAGATTAATATTTATAATAATCTACTTGACTGTAGCAGATCATTCAGGTCTAAATCCTTAGTATACCATTACATGACGATTCGAATCACTGACCCTTTGCAGATTTCTCAATGTTCACAATTAAAGCTCCTCACTCCGCGTAGATATCTTATCAAATACTTATTCTCAAATAATAATGAAACTGATATTTCAAACTTCTGGGTACATGGAACGCATCAATTGAAAAGTATTGAAAAATTACAAGAATGTAGGCGAAACGAGTTTATAAATCGTGCTGAAAAAAATATTTCGAACTGCTTGGTGCATGGAACACATCGATTAAAATATATTGAAAAATTACAAGAATGTAGGCGAAACGAGTTTATAAATTGTGCTGATTTACGCCAAAAAGGCTTTTCTCAAACAATTAATGTTCTTCAGTGCACTAAAAAATTAAACTTTTCGTTCGTTTGATTTATTCAATTCTGATAATGTACGTTTTAAATCGAATTTATAGTAATATCCGATATTACTTCCCTTTCCAGCCATTATTACTATGTAGAGAGTCTCTAGGAGATCAACAAAGTCAATAATAAAAAAAATTAGGCTCTAACAGAAATAAAATTACTTTTATTCGAATCTTTGATTATTCAAAAGTCAGTTCCTAGTATACTATATCAGTAAAATATTCCCTATAAATGTCAGATCCTAATCTAAAGATTAATATTTATAATTATCTACTTAAATGTAACGGATCATTCGAGTCCGAATTCTTAATAGACCATTACTACGCAAGGATTTGACTCACTGACCCTTTGAAGATCTCTCTATGTTCATACTTAAAGCTCCTCACTCTGCGTAGATATGATACAGATGCCTCACGATGATAACTTCAGCTCACTATCTCTACCCTCACACTATTAAATTCTTCATTGCTTATAAATACATCTCCACAATTCTATTCACTACACATCAATGATTCTGTTCTAATCTACATAAGTCACGCTTCATTCACTGCGAGAGATTTCCCAAACAACATCACATAAAAGTCCCAAAGGATTTGTTGAAGGGAAAAGCATGATACAACCCCGCTGTAGTATAACAAATGCAACCTAACTAGGATAATTCCTTAATTTCTTCATATAAGAATACACAGAAAACAAGGCTAACTCATCGAATATACAGCATTGAGTTTTTGTCTAAAATATGATTCTTATATGCCATCCGTCATTATTAAACACACATAAAATTGATGGTATAGGTTAGAATGAAACGCAACAAATACATTAATCGGTTTAAATTGTGATACACGACATGTGAATTAACAATCTTACAAATTTATACCCAGACACTGTTCCACATACTTCCTAATTTAAAGGAAAATATTATAATGAAAAGAGAACATTATGATTTGCATTATAAAAATGATTAAGAAATGCTATTATTAATGTATAATATACCAGATTTTGTACTTTTAAATCTAAAATTGTGCTGTAAAATTATGACAGTAAATTACCGCAAAATATGCATAAGGTATTTCCGAAATTTCAGGAAATAAAAAGAAACTAAATATTGGAGAAAAAATATCTCTTACAGACGAATAAAATCTTTTATATTGCATGCAATATCCTAGCCATTGATTGAATCTTGGATATATGACAACACTGCTTCATAGTACTTGGGAAAAAGCTATTTTACGCATGTTTAACAATTCGAGTATGGTCTAGCTCTCACCCCTTTTTCTCTATTGTCTTTCTGGGTGAAAAGAGAAACGCAACCAAAATTCCGTCATCTTTTTCCCAGTAGAACAATTCAAGACACACTACCTCCATTTTTTTTTATTCCCATTGATTTAGATAGAACTGCGTATAGTTGTTTCTTTGGAAAGCGGTTTTGAGCAGAGAAAAGTTGTACGACTTGTATCATATTGTAACGAATTGTCTTAGTTATGACTAAGAGATATGCAGACTGAATAATAATTAGCTTACAATCTTTAACCAATTTATTTAATCTCGAATAAGCAAAACCAAAATAAATTAATAATGTGGAGCGGTTAAATAACTGAGTCTATAACGAAATATTATAATGAGGAATTGTATTTATATCTCTCTCTATGCATACTAGCAGAAACGAATAATTGGAACTGATTCAAGTAGTCTCCTGGAAACGGATTCAGGCCCATTTAATATATCCTCTCACAGTTATACGCCAATATAGGAGTATGATGGGGTACAGTATAGTTAATAATTACAACGAAATAACCGAAGTATCTCGATAAAATTTATTTTGCATATTCATTCCTCCTTATGTCCAAAAAGTTGCAATTTACAACTATTAATGTTTGGTTTCAGGAAGTTGTAAATTGAGTAATCCGCAGTATCGTGAAGTTTTAATTATTATCTCGGTGTACAGAAAAGTTTTAATTTTTCTAAAAATAACCGAGATAGAAACTTAATAATTTTTATTTATTATTCTTAAGACTTAACTACATATTCACCATTAAAAATAGCATTTTATGTAATATTTTACATTTAAAAATTATTTTTATATTTTATGGCCCCTCATTAAATAAAATCGTGATAAAAAATGTTTTTCTTTATTTATATTTATTTAATTCTGGAAATTTAAGACTAAAAACCAATTACGTGAGCTATACATGTGTGCAAAATTTCAACTCAATTGAAAGTTATTCTGTACAAGCCCTCTTCCTCCTCCCCGTAATCTCATTAGTCCGTCACTGCTTGAGCAAACCATAGTATCTATTGTTTTGCCCTTGGGATTGTGTATACAAAATTTCATTTCGATAACATGATAGGAAGTTTGTCAAAATTCGAACACAAATTTTGAGCTGAAAAGTCATTGTTTACATATATTCGTATTAACAAAGCAAGTTAAGTAATAACTTGTAAAAATTAATCTTTACTGCGTTCATTACTTTACTTCACAAAAGTTCCTTTTGTTCTGTCAGTACCAACAAATGCACTTAAACAATTGTGATAAAGTGAGCTTTCCAATACTAAAAAACTCACAATTTGACAATATGTTTACTATTATTTACTACTAAGGCGTTACTGTTCGTAAACAGGTATACTCGATAATAACTGAGAATAAAAATGCATAGCATTATAGCTTTTTTCATATTCGTGCGAGAACATATTTTACGAAAATCGATTTAATACGTTAAAAGTCACTTAAATTTTTAACTGAAACTGTACGAATTCTTCAGAAGAAGTCGAGAAAAAGATTTGACATTGGAACAAACTAAATTTATGACATAAGCCAAATAAGTAACAGAATATAATTCGATACTTTAATAAGTAATTACCACTTACACTTATTTTGTTTAATAAACAACTTCTCAGCCAAGTGGCATTTACAAACCTTTTTTACCGATTTGGAGTTAAATGATTGCATTCGGTATACAACGAAGTTGACAGGTCAGAAAATTACTCGAAAAAGAAAGAAACTCCCCCCTAAATTTATATTAATCAAACTTCTTCACCCTGAAAACTTCCGCCCTGTTTGAAATAAGTGAGCGACCGTTTTCAAATCGAGTTAGCATTGTGATGCTGCCATCGTCTATGAAAGCATCGAGTTTTCATCCATCAATGTCAGTAGACAAGTTCCCAGCTACGCGAAATTTAATGCATCACGTAATCTGACAATAATTAATTCATTAACTAATTATGTGCGGTCTCCAAAGAAATGCAAGAGATTCGGGGTGAAAATACTTTAAGAACACTCGGGCAAAGAGTAGATAAAAGTATATTGATGAAAAGTGGAAAAATAATAAGAGAGAGAAAACGAAAAAAGAAGTCCAAAAATGACTGATGAATTGCTGATCGACTGTTATTAGAGGAGTTACGCTTGTCTGGTAATTAATGACTTTGAAAAATAATCGTCATTCTCGATAGTGTTGATAAATCCTTTTTTTTTTCAATGTTTTTAATAAATTTATTCAATGGAAATCCGCTCTGAAAAGAATCTAGCTTACGAAATGATGCTCTAACTATGGAATTTAGCACATTTTGGGGCCTCCCTCCACCCTATGGTATTGGAGCAGACTGCAGGTGTGTTGTGCTCGTGTTTGGATGAGGTAAAATCTCGATGATTAATGAATTAACCAGAAGTTGATATATTATGAAACATTCATGAGGACTAGATTAAGCAAGAAGAAAATATCTAGATGTCGGTAGCTCTAGAAGGCAGATCTGCCCAAGAATATTCAACATAGCTTTTTATATATTTTGATTTTAAATATTATAATATTCATTTCATTAAAATAAATTGTACATTGGTTTTAAATTAACGCTCACTTAAATTCCCTTAAAAATCTCTCTATTTTATTAATTTTGAGTTCTGTGAAAATCTCTATTTTAATTGAATATAAATTTGAAAATGAAAAGAAATGTTATGAGGAAAAATAGCTAAACAAAAATATTACTGAAAATAACGATATTTTGGTAAAGTTTTGTTGCTTATAAAGACAAACGTAGAGGTTTTGACCCAATATGAAATTCTGATATTAATATCCAAAGTCGCTAGCAATTTTAATGTCCAATTCATCAAATAAATGTTAGTCTTCAACAAAAGAAGTACAAATTTTGAAATTAATATCACATTGACTACAAGAAATTATAATAACAATAAGAATTTAAGTAATTACAAATTTTTGATCTCGGAAATGTTTATGGTTCCTCCCCCACCCCAAATTGTGCAAAATGATATATTTAAGTTTAACAATTATTGATGCATAGAAATATAATCACTTTTTTCTTTAGGCATAATTCTTTTCTAAATTGCAAGATATATGAATATTTTCTAGAGATATAGAGATTTATTGTTTTCAAATATTTCAATGACTGAAATATTGAAAGGGGGGGGGGACTCTTTTTGTGCGATTTTCATGATGCGAAATTTGAGTCATTTCACATAAAATATTTCTTTTGTTGAGAACCCCTATACACTTTACAACGAGTGGGAGACAGGTCATATATAAATTACATTACCCTGTCGTTGCTCAGGTGTAGTATTTAATTAAGTCTCCAGACGCACATAATTAGTCTGGTCTGTTCATAACCTATTTTTATGGTAACAATATTTCACCAGAATTGACTTGTTACAATGATCAATAATAATTGGTGACACTTATGGCAAAAATTTGAGACCTTTTCTTCTAAACAGTGAAGAAAGTGACAATAAATGATTTATAATAATGTAAACGAACAATTTGGAATACCCAATTTTTATTAAATAAATGATAATTAATTAAACATAGCAGACAATAAAACAAGTTATCACGTCTCACTGGAAAAACTATACAATGACAAACCAATTTATCAAATAAAAAAAAATAAGGTAACTCCAAGCATATACAAATTAAAAATAATACTTAATGCATTTTTGGTGATTTACGCAATTTGAATATGTGTCTTCTAAACGGCATTAAAAAAATTAATGTAAAGCCAGCTTTGGACTCCAAAATAAAAATAACAAAAATCAATTTGCTTTCAGAGCTTAACTTATTACATAATGAGAGGAAATAGAATCAAACACAGGATCTTAAAATACCAAAATAAAAAAGTTTAACACATAACAGCAATATCTATCATTGTTTTAAAATACTCAAGTTTTATTACGTGCAAGTTATTAAAAATGCCATTTAATCAGATAGAATCAGACATTGAATTTAAATAGGATTTCTCTGTCTTATTATCGATTTCTGAGCAAAATCTAAAACGTGTCATTAAATTTTACTTACAAGGAATAATCAACCTTGAAATATTATTTGACAATTGACAAGTATACTAAGCAGTTCTGAAAGCTTAAATAAATTTTATATTAATATTTACCTTATTAATCACATTTTAACTCATTTAAATTAAAGATCTCGATTCGCGCATTGGATCCTTAAAAAAAGATAGGTACTAATTTCTCTCTGTGTGTATTGTATACTCACACAATTAGTGCTAAAATTCTCAAAATTCAATTCCACAACACCAGAAAATATTGCGTTTCGTTTAATCCCATATTTCACAACTCATCACGACTATTTTGAATATTATCTGTTTGACATTCAGCTGCAGAATACAGCAGCTGGTAGAATTCCCCTCGCCGGATCAGCGTTGAACTAACGTCACGGGTATTAAATCCTTATGTATATTTCACCTTGTTTCGTAGAATTCTATGACGATGAGGATGCTGGGATTGGTCGGGTGACACAGAGATTTCTATCTGGAATTCGAAATGAACCATAGTTAAGGGCATACGACATTGAAAATAACTCTTTGTAACTCACTTATGTGTCATCTACTTGGTTCCTCCTATTGTCGAGTTCCGATTTTATCTCGTTTGAAGCCATGATTACATGGCCTACTGACGAATGAAAAGTTTTTCACCTGCTTCTGGCACGAAATTGGATATGGTTGGATGATAACAGGGAGTTTGACTTTTACTCTGTTGTGTGGTAAAAAGCCGGCGTCTTGTTGGAATAAAAAGTAGTTTATTGCTGTGTTTTAAGTGATTATGTTTTCCTTTTTCAGATTTCGTTTTCTTTCGGTTTTTTAATTTTTTTAAAAATATTCTGAGGAAATAAATATGCTGCCTTAAAGTAAATATTCCTAAAATATCAAGGTAATTTTTAATTATTTTGTAATCAAAATTTATAATGAGATAACTTACATTTTAATGAGATGAAAACAATATAATATGAAAGCAATACAAAATTAAAAATAGCCCATTATTACAAAATTTGTAACCAACCTAATATTTTTTCTTCAATTAATACAGTACATATATACAAAAATATAAATAAAATATCAAGCAAATGATTTTTAGCATAGCGACAAAATTTGTTTTCAAAAATAAAATTTCATTAAACACTTAAAAGTATCGAAATCAATATATCTTTTAATATTAATATAAGCTGCTTGATATTTTGCTTAAGTAATAATAATCAATCTAAATAATTTCAACTAGATAAAAGTAAATACGCTAAGCAATTTTTTTAAAAAAAAATGTGCATTGATCACTCATAAAATATATAGATTCCGATTTTACGAGCAAATAATTTTTTTTTTTGCGTAATACTTATAAGAATTACTTAACAAGTCTTTAATTCTTTCAATTAAGCTGTAATATGATCAGTTATTAAGTTATTCTCTAATTTTCAACCGACGAATTCTAATCTACTAAATTTTAATGCATTTTTGTTCATATTTAAATATAAATAATAACCTACTATATACGAATAAATAATAATGAAAAGAGTTTGCTTCATTTATTGCACATCTGTTCCTTTAACAGACTAATTTGAATATTTGAAATAAAAATAGTTTCGATAAATGTTTTTTTCTTCTTCTTTTTCATTTTTATCTTTTCTCTTTTGCCTAAATAAAATGAAAAATATTACTTGCAATAACGTGAGTTATCCAAATTTATTTCCAAGTTAAAATAAAACTAATTCCAAACAAACACGAAACGTTTTAACTTTAGAGACAATGGGTAACCGTAATTAGATTTAGATAGAAAGAAAATTAGTATAAAACGAATGTTTATTCGTTTATACGTTAGAATTATTGCTCCTTTATAATATAAGAACTTTCATTTCTTTTTCATTCAAGAGCAAATCAAAGAAACTCTCGATATTTGATAAAATGGTGAAATATTTTTTTCGTAGAACATTCGTACATTTCTAAAATTTCGTATCTAGAAGTAATAAAAATAATATAGGCTGCATCCTCTAACGTTGTAAACCGATTTGATATAACGTTACAAGGTTCTGTAATAAGAAGCAACATAAATTTTATATAAAAATAGGTTATGGAGCAGGTTAGAATAAATGTTTTGTAATATAAACTATCATAATTCGTATCAAAAATGGAACTGGGGAGAAAAGAGTAAACACACCAGGATTTATGAGATGAGTTTTAAAATATAACGGCTTCAGTTTAAATATTTTATACCAGTTTTGTATTCTTTCATATTTTAAACAGCTTAATTTCAACGTTAATATTTCTGTATACACATTTAAACAATTTATTTTAGTTTATAATTCTTACATACGATTTTTGTTTTCTTTCGTTCGTAAAATTATAGAAATATGAATATTTATCTTCATATTTGTGTTATTAGAAACAGAAGAATGTGGGTTACAGAGTTACTCGATCCCGTATTTTATATGATGAAATCAATTATAAGGTAGTCAAGTATGATTAACTTGTACTGTTGAATTTTTATATAACAACATAATTCAAAGCGCAAATTGTTTTCCACAGTTGAAATGCTTATTGTTTTAAGGAAAAGAAAAGAAAATAATTTAATTATAGATGTAAGCAAACTTTTTTAAAGAGCCACTTCTAACTTAGAATTTTGAATCCACTAATTATATTTCTTAAAAAATGTAGGTTTTAAAGAAGATGAAGCTATTAAAATAAAGGTCAAACTTGAACACATGTGCTAAAATAATACATATAGGATTCAAATCCATAATTAAATCCATTAAATTTCAATTCATAAATATATAATTGCGATCCTCAGCAAATATTGATGTATTTGGACATAAATAAATCGTACGATCCTACTTTATTTCGTTTTTGTTCTGATATATAAGCGTCAATTAGATAATTATAGCTATTATTACTTTCTAATTAATATTCCATATTACAACCATCTTACAGCTAAGTTTTTGTTGAATAATGTTTCTGTTTTTGATCTTATTTAGTGTATATATATGTTCGATTTAAATCGCACGTATCGCACAATTTAAATTAACTGGTTTTATTACAAATCAATTATGAAACACTATCGAAAAAAAAGACAATTTTTCGAAAATCCATGTAAACCAACAAATAAAAAATAATAATAATAGTAATAGCTTTTTTTTAAACTTTAAAATCTTAACAACACTGCATAAAAGCTTCCCTTACAATGGCTCAATTAATTGCCGAAATACAAAGACGCCTTGACGTCTATTGACGAACAGCCATTACGAATTTTTACGACCGATATCAATTATCTTTTATAATCTAAATTACATAGCTTCAAAATGGCATTACTTATTCCCTTTTAATAGAATCAAATGCTGTTAACTTACAGTTACGCTCAGTAATTTTCATCTTTCTTGTCCCATAAACACAGAAAGAATGAATGAATGAAAACCACATAAAAAATGACGCCAAGTTAAGAATGAAGACGAAAGTATTTGTTCTATTGAGTTATTGTGGCACCAGAAAATGTCGGATTTGTGATCGCGTGTGGTTTCCTGAAAAATTGCTCCCTTTTCTGCCTACATATGCAAGATTTCCTTTTGGACCTTGATGTGTGACAACACCGGATGCGTAGATGAAAGAAAGGCCATAATGGAATTGCTTTCGTCTTAATATTTTTCCTTCTCTCTTTCTTGAAATCTTTGTGAGTTTGGTGGTCTTCATTCTAGAAATTATCTTTTACTCTAGGTGTTTATTGAATGCTGTTAACCTCGTGAAGAATAGCGTGACTTGATTGTGTTTTATTCTTCGCAGTGTATGATGGAATTTCATTACTCATGCAGTCGAATTCCGTTGTTTCAAAGAATCGCATGGATTGTGTAGTCGTACCTTTATTTTTCTCTTTCGTTTAATGGTTAAAAGAATTTATTTGAAATATTTTTCAATTAGTTAAGTACGGTTATTATGCTTTTGAGTGATTGTAACAAAATTAAAGAGAAAAAAAAACTAATTTGGATATGACAAAATATACAATTTGAACTTATTATAAATAGTTTATACATTAAATTTCCATTTATTACACAAGAATTGTTTCTTGAAAGTTTTTTGAGATTAGCTTTCGTATTTAAAAGGAATTGTAATCTGTTATATCCGTTTTACTTCATCCAGCGAGCCCACTTTCATTTATGGAACCTTTGATGTGAATATAAAGTGATTTTCTAGTTAATTTATATCGGTGTCCTTAGATGCAGTCGAGTGAATAAGTGAGTGAGTGATGGTGCAGTTTAATGGTACAAGATCCACACAGAAGTGGCTGTGCTGCGCCAAACAAGGTGTAAAAAAAATTGAAATTGGTTGACAAGATGGATGGTCGAAAATATAGAAATATCGCTAGGGTACTCCAGGGGCGCATCACCCGTATTTACCAAAGACAATAAACCCCATGGGAAAGAAAATCACTAGGGTGACCCAGAGGCATGATGCCGAAATCTACCAAAAGACGGTAAGCCCTGAGGTCCCCTGATATAATACCCAGAAGCAAGGTACCAGGTTATACCCCCATACATTGGGTATCCATTTTACTCGCCTTTTACGACATGTATGAGCTACACACACAGTGGGACTATTCTTTCACACCCAGTCACCACACGGGTGGTGGTAGAACTGGGAAATAAATCAATTAAAAAAGATGTATTTCATTTTGTGTAAGCCCGCATGTGTTTCATATTTCCGAATGCGCAAGTTTCACACTTTAATTGTGGTACGTTTCATATTTTAAAGTGTGTTGTAGACGGCATAGAGCTAAAAACTCGAAACAATTTATTATTTAGAGAAAACAAATCAGATATAATAAAGAAAAAAAATTCCTTTTCATTTTTTTTTTAAAAATTAAATATTGTTTTAAAAACCATATATATTCCATACTTTCAGATAAATATATATCAAACAAGTATTTTGAAAAAAACATTCATGTACACACAAGAAAAGAACATAAAGCATTTTATTCAACTTAGAAGTCTGTCGTCTCCTTTTAAAAATATTGAAAAAGGATTTTGGACTTTCTCCCTTAATTTTTGATGTTAGAAAGTCTGGATACGTATTTGGGAATTTTTGGAAACTGTATTTTCATGCACACACACATAATGCTAGCTAAAGCATCCGTTCTAGGAATGGGAATTGAGATATTAGAAATGGGAATAGAATAACTCCCTGTAGTATTGCCTAGTGATCGTTTTTCTTTTTTTATAAGAACTCCATGAGTATGACGCCCTTAGCATCTTAAAAAAATCGTCGCTATAACTTTTCTGGTTCAATGAGACTATCCTCGCCTTCTTTGGAGCAGATTCCCTAAAAGCAACCCATTATTTCGATTGTTTCTTGGTTTTCAATATACAATGTTGAATCCAGGTCTCATCGACGGTGACAACTCGCCACGGCGCCATTCAAAACAGACCTCTGAATCTATAGCAAATTTGTTAGGATGCCACTTAACATATACGAGCACACAACGGTAACATCACATTGCCTTAGTTCGGGCGTATAGTGCAAGAGCGAAATCTGGCTATGTTGCGCCAAACAATATGTACTGTGATCTAGACTTTAGGGGGAAAATGAGAGAAAAAATAGAATTTGCTTGACAAGAAGAGTCGAAAATATAGAAGGATAACTCAGGTATCCCAGTAGTGCAACAGCAGTGTATACTAAGTGAGTGAGTGAATGTAAAGTTTATTGGCGCAAGAGCCAGATGTGGCTGTACTGCGCCAAATAAGATTTAACTGTGGTCTAGACGTGAAAAAAATTGAAGAAAAGACAAAAATTAGATGACAAGAAGGAGGACCGAAAATAAAGAAGAATCGCTAGAGTATCCCGGGAGAGCGTAATCCGTGTTTACCAAGGCAGTAAACCCCATGGGAAAGAAAAAGATCACTAGGGGGCCTCGGGGTCATGATGTCCGTACTTACCTGAAGGAGATAAGTCCCTTTAAGTCTCCTGATATAATCCCCAGGGGCAGGGTGCCCGACTATACCCCAAACGCTGGGTACCTATTTTAGTCGCCTCTTACGACATGCATGAGCTGTAGTGGGACTATACTGTTATTCCCGGTCACCACACGGGTGGTCGTGTGTACCAAAGACAGTAAGATCACTAGGGTATACGTCGGTGTCATGATTCTCGTATTTACCTAAAGGGCGTCAAAAACAGATAGTTTTTGAACCATTGTATAAATTAAGGCAGTATTAAAAATGTTTTTATGGCAATAATTTGCATAATATAGGCAGGCAAGAACGAAACTGAAAAGGGAAACGAATTCTGCAGGAGTATTGTGTTTTTTACACAAACAAACCATACAGGCACATACATATACATAAAAATAAAAAAAAAGTTTTTTTTCAACAAATATAAAACAGCAAAAACGCAAGTTCATTTAAAAAACGAGAGCCCTTATATAAATATAAATTATAACACACAACATTCACGTCAGAACTAGAATGATATAAGAATGTAGGGGAAAAAATGAAGCCCATGTAATTACGCAAGCATACCAAGATCGCCATAAGATAAAATCAAGCGTGAAGTTTGCTTTGGGGCACTTACTTTTTTAAAGTTGATCTAGAGTTGAATTAGGCATCTGAACATATCCATCTACTTTAGAGCCATTACAGTCAAGGTAAACTTTAATGTCAAAATAATTTAAAGTTGAAAAAACTCTTGACACAAAGCGAATTCGTGAATTTTATGAATCATACCACAAAAATAAAAATCTTCTCCGTCAGAATGAACGAAATACATGCAGTTTATTTGTGACTGATGACAGTTATTATTGTTAAATCTCGACCTTGACATGTTTATGTGAAATTAAGCCGCTGTTTCATTCTGGGTTTGAAGATAGCTTCAGGTGTGACTCAAATGTCAGTTCTTTTGTGAGGAAAGTGAAAAAATGCCACCTTTACTAATTGTTAAAAGATGATGATGGAAAACCGAGTCAAACGTATTTCTTCTAAAATGATATACTTAAGAGTCTTTAGGAATTATGAAACTATTCTCTACAGAAACCCAACCTGTTATATATAATGCCGACAAAGAACGTTGAGTAAATAAATGATGGAATTTCTCTTTTGTATCCAAACGATATTTTGCTACAGATAATAAAATATATATTTCACACCTAAGGTCTTTCATATATTTATCAAAAGATATCAATGTATTGCATGTTTTTAGGCCTCCAAGAACTCCGAGTATTGCAACCGGCTAAGGATGTTATTATATAAATAGGAAAAAAATAAACTTTGAAAAAAAAATATATAATAGAATAAGATTTATCATATTGTTCAAGATGTAAATTTGAATCATAAAACAAAAAAACAGCAATGAATGAATTTCGATAAGATGAAGTTATTTCAGTAAAATTTAAAAATATTTAAAAGAAGAAAAACTTAGAAAAGTAAATGCTAAAGAAATGTAATAAAGTAAATATATTCATACAACTCCACTATCGGAAAAAGCTCAACAAAGATGAAAATGTTAAGAAAATGATAAAGATAAAAATAATCCAATAAGTATGAAATTCGGATAAATAAGTTTAAAAATTAATTTTGCTTACTATATACAAAAAGACGTCTGGATTTCTAGGGCTAAGTATTTTAGCTAACGCGGTCAGTAAAACACCAAAATATAACTGTAATCATTGTGTGTTTCAGCTTTCCGTCTACATAATTTTAAAATAAATAATCAAATGAGAATTCATTAAATTTCAATCAAAACTCCAGCCTCCCGAATTACAATTAGATGCAATTGAAACTCATAATTCACTCACTCACGCATAAAGGTCAGTATATCGAGTTCAATGTATGTCACAAGCCATTAACATATTGCTTCATTGGAAATGAAGAATTTCAGTTGCGTCCATTAATTTTAATGGATGAGTATTCTGAAATGAATGCCAGTAAGTACTTTTGAAGCGGATGAAAGCGCAGTAACCGCACTCAAACGAAACCGTTTGATCTACACAAAAACAAAACAAAATGTTGCTATAGGAACTTTAAATTTAATTTTTTGAAAGATGGAACAATTTTTTTGAAGCTCAAATAGCATTGGATGTGCGTATTTAATTTGATTATTGATAAAATATATAGGTTGAATTGATTTTTCAAGGAAATTTTATCAAATGAATTTCTGAAAATAAGGTTGTAATATAAGGACATTAGATAAAGTACATGGAATTATTATATTACTTTAAAAAAAATATAAGCCATAAGGAATGTTGTCTGAAATACATTTTTGTTCTTTCATATTTCTCACTGACCCCGTTATCGTAAGTCATAAATTTTATACAAGAGTATAGCAATATATATATATATATATATATATATATATATATATATATATATATAGTATAAAATATTTGCGAAAACAAATTAATTTTACACGAATGTATTGGGCGTTTGAGAAAAATAAATATCATTACACATAAGTTATTTTCAACTGGAGTTTTATAAATTTTTCCCCTATTCCATTTGCGATAGTAATATTTTATTTAATAAAACATTTTTTTAATGCAATATTTAAAATGGGTTATCAGTGTAGTAGTTTTTAGAGCATTCTGTAGTTAAAATATGTCATTTAAGTTACATTAAAAGCGACGATAAAATACTTAAATGACTCACTGAAATGTTTCTAAATATATCTGCTTAAATTAAAATTATGATTTTCAGAAACAAGCAACTTGAAAGCTTTGATACCTTATTGCCTTTTGTTTCGCAATTTTTACTTTTTATCTAATGCAATCAACAGAAAGCTACATACTCACACACACAAACACACGCACGCATATATATGTAACAACTTTCCTTTTAATGGTACTATTGAATTAAAACATTAATTTTAATAGTACTATGGGATAAGAGCAGTCAAAGTCAATTGCAGTTTCACAGAACTATTTTTATTTTAGCGGAGAAAGAGATCATTTCCACACGGTGGGAATTACATAACTCCGCCGTTATATGCAGATTATGACAGCATGTGTTTAACAATCAGAGTGAGCAACAGAGTAGGAGAAGAGAGCGTTTATCGCTGTTTTTTGCTTTTTATAAGAGGGAAAATTCACTTTAAAGAGACCACATGGTCTGGATGGAGGGACTTCAAGGGAATTTAAGTGTAGACTTAAAGTCTGGTAGGGATCATCCCTACAGGTCTGGAGCGTGTGATCTGCTGATTCTGAGAATTTTTTAGAACGCGTGATTGAATAAATTAAAAAGAAAAAAGGAATCGTATCAGGAAATAAGAATGAACATTATCTTTTAAAGGAGAGAATGGGCAAATTTAGTAAATTAAATTATTATGGTGAGAAATTAATACGAATTAAGTTAAATTATTATTATAATATATATATATATATATATATATATATATATATATATATATATATATATATAT
Source organism: Nephila pilipes (assembly GCA_019974015.1). Classification (NCBI taxonomy): domain Eukaryota; kingdom Metazoa; phylum Arthropoda; class Arachnida; order Araneae; family Nephilidae; genus Nephila; species Nephila pilipes. The sequence goes on from BMAW01019223.1 coordinate 245,056, forward strand.
ATATATATATATATATATATATATATATAGCTTTCTGTTGATCAACTAGGGGGGACGAAAACGTGAGCGGCAATTATTCCTGGTAGATATAGTAGATTGAATGTAAAGAGAGACAAGCGATTCTAATTTAAAACTTAATATCTAACACGTTCCTTGTCATCCGCTTGCAGCTTTGTTGAAGTTTTTGTAATACAAAAAATCATAAATTATTGAGTTTAAATTACTGAAATATGTTATCTATATATTTAGTTCGTTTTTACTGATAAGCTGTTGTTAGTGTCTTAGAGTTAGATTTATTTTGTGCGGCCCCAAACAACTCGTCTTATTCCAATGCGGTTCAAGGAAGCAAAAAGATTGGACATCACTGTTCTAATGTTTGTACACAATAATCTTACCTAGAACACACCAACTAATTCAAAAAACGATTGTCTAGAAGCATATTTAATCTTTTCCTATGGGAATGTATACAATACTACGGAAACTATGATTGCATAGATTTGTTAATAGGGCACAGGTCAATAACTACTAACAGGGTTATCGAACGATAAGCGCGGGTTGAAAACAATTTATTGGCAATCTTAAAGTAGATAAAGAATAATTATTCGTTCAGTTTTGTTTTTATTGATATCGCACTGTAACACTGATATTATTTCCTTCAATTTCCGATTGCAATTCTTAACTGAAATAGTCACAAATCAATAGTCAAATGAATAATAAGAAAGTTCAGCGATGATTATCAAGTTATTTTATTCAGATTTTTGAACAATCAAAAATCAATCCCGAATCAATTTTGTCGTTGGAAAAAATTTCCATACGTGTCTGTTTCTGAAGATTAATATCACACAGATTACTTATTTTACTGAACCAGTCGGGTTCGAGTCTTTGGTAAATTTAGAGATGAGGCTTCGATTCAAAGACTGTGCAGATTTTTCCTATAGTTAGTGATCTGATCGCTCCTAACACTTGTCAGTAACATCAATCACTTGTAACATCAATCACTGTTCCTTCGTTCATAGATTCCTCTCACTCTCTACTACTGAACAAATTACCAACTTTCGTATTAAACGCTTCATTACATATACGAGCACATGCATCTCCTCAGTTCAGTTCATTACACTTCAATAATCCTTATCTAACCAACAAAAGTCACATTTCATTGTTGGGAGAGATTTTTATATAAATAAGTTCATTTAAAGTCCCAAAATGTTAGTTGAAGGGGAAAACGTGACAACAGCCCACACTATAACATTGCAGCAATATAATATCCTACTATGTGTCGGACCTCGGTATTTTATATGAACACCTGAGTTAATATCGCTTTCTCTTCATTACTTCGCATCCTAAAGCCAGGACTTTGAAACTCAATTCGATTAAACTTGAAGCAGCTCCGACCTATGTAATAAAACGATGTTTAATGGAAATCCGTGTTTCGACGCATATTTTCAACACGTACACTTAAGTGTATGATCTATCCCCCTTCAGATAAAGAGTTAACTAATCTTAATAAGGAAATGAAAATTTTGCTGAATAACATTGATTTGTTATATTCCAAAAGCGCTTGTTCTAGGCAATTGTTTTAAGTTAAAGAAGGGGGGAAAAACCTCTTCCCCTGTTCAAAGATATACCCTTTGATGAAAATTATATCTTTTGAATAATAGACAAGAATTTTCTTTACAGAAAGATAAAATATGGTTCCCCCCCCATTTTAGAAGTCCCACGCCAAATTTAATTTTTAATTTTTGGGTGGCAAAGTTTTCGCAAACGTGATAAAATGTTAGTTTGGGATTTACTTCATGTTTTTATGTGGATGTTTTGAAAAACACGCAGACTTGCGTTTTTGTAAATATACAATCTTACTGGTTTGAGGGAAGAATTTGTGAATATATGATTAATTCTTTTAATTAACGTTTAAGTAATTATTACACTAATATAAGGTTTTGAGAAATGCATTATACGTAAATATTATGCATAAAAAGTGTATATAATGTTTTTAAATACTTTTTCGATTGTGAGATGACCTTCGAATAAATTTATACGTGCATTTCAAGAAGTCTTGTCCTTTTGATATGAAAAATGAGGGAGGGGGGTAGTTACAAAAAGGAGGGTTAAAAGTAGAGCAGGATCACTAGGATATTCTAAGGGTGCGTCACCCATTGTAGCTATTTTTAGCAGTTTTTGACCTTTTTTTTATTGTACTTGACAATAAATGATTTAAAAAATATACCTCACAAAGAGCCAAAATAAGTTTCTGAAGCGACCACTCATCTTTTGAAATGTATGGAAAATAATTATTGCAGTACATCATTGCGAAAAACGCATTTCAGAATGATTGCTCATAAGTTATTCGTATCGACATCTTTTAAATTGACGTATTATGAAGATACAGGTAACAATAAAAATATAAAGAAATCACGATGTTATAATGCAGTTACGTTGTGTATGCGATTCATAACTAGTAAATGGAAAAAAATAATAAAACTATTTTTGAGTCATTTATTTTCTTACAAAACGCTTGTAATATGATAATAAAACATATGCTCTTGAAAAGTTTTTTTTTTAAAGACAAAGAAACTCGGAACATTTTAATGGGAAAAAAAAGAGCTAATATGCGTCACTTCTTTATAACAGGCAACACAAAATAGCTTATTTCAATGCACCACTAAGACATGAAAGATGGAAAGTTAAGAACTTAGCACAGTATGTAAAGAAAATAGACCAATTCTTCAAGAGTTGATATTTTTTTTTGTAAGAAAAAAAAGGGGGAGGGGGGCGAGAACTACAAACCCTTTATATTTTCCTTTATTAATGCATGAATGGATTCAAGATCTGCTGCCAAAGTTTCATCACGAAATTTTTCCACCTGGTAAGTAAAATCTTCCAATTTAACCAGTTAAACATTTTGTTATTGATTCATGCCGCCTAAAGACATTTCATGAAAATCTGAAGAGAATATTTCATTTCTTTTCTTCTTTTTAGATGTAAATCAGAAAATTCAATTTATTATATAAATGTAGCACTAAATGGGTAGTATGCTTGTTCTTGACGGCAGTGAATATTAATCTTCCTATGTATGAAAAAATTTGTCAATTTCTGTTTTTATTTTTGTACGAGTTAATGAATCTCTTTCGAAATATTGTTGAAAAATTTATAAATGGATTGCCTGATTCCAGATTATTTTAAAAAAGCTTTTTTAAAATTAAAAGTCAGCAATACATACATTTCCTATAATTTTTCAAAACTAGATAGAATAACCTGGTTATTAATTTCTCAATTTCAAGTCCTACTTTTGAATTTAATGTATCAATTTCAATTCATATATATTAGGAAAACATCACTATAAAAATATTTCAAAATATTTTTAATTTTAATTTTATTTTCACATTGATAGATATCGGCAGGATTGTCAGGATAACAGGCAGATTTCTTCAGAGCAAGCTCGCGCCGAAAACTGTCTGCTTTAATATATTTATAGGTACCATTTTAAATAATATTGAAACAAATAAGAGAGTTGAGAAACAAAAATAGAGAGTTGAGAAACAAAAATAATCAGTTAGATAAAAATGTGCGAGATACCACTTGAAGTCACGACCCACATTTTGATAAGTTCTTATTTTTAGAAACCAATTTTCACGAAAAATTATGTAAAATGATTATTTTGAAAGCCCCATTTTTAAATAATATACTATATAGTATTTCTTTTATTACGTTCAACAATCTCTACTTTATCAGTTGAGCATTCTCAAAAATTAACAGGTTTTACTTTGAAAATTACTTCATGTTTATAAAATTCGGACATATTCAATGGCCCGTTTCCACTCCCTAAGAGTTTACATAAGAACTGAAATTAAAATAAAAATTCGAAAAATTAGTTTAAAAATTTGCAATGGATTATAATTTTTATCAAAAATTTAATGGATTGAAACATATAATACCAATTATCTTAGAAGACATGTATCTCTCAAAGCACTATAACCTCTTACATTAGTTGGTTTTTCATAAAGTTTAAAACGAATAATTATAATTTTTCAACGTTTATCAAACATAATTAAATTGCTTATGATTTAAAATAATGTTTTCGTAAAATTTTTCTTCATATTTAAACATAAAATAAAGAATTTAACACCGGATCTGATTCGGGGTTGGGGAGACCACCATTCACTAACGGAAAAGAGGGGGAAATGAGTTTTGCAGAGCAATTTTTTGCTTAAAAAGGCATTCAAAATGTTCTTTTTTTAATTGTGTGGTTTTTAAGATAACCAAAATAATAAATAACCCATGTGTGAATTTCTTATTATAAAATACATAATACTATTTTAAAATTTTATGATTTCCAAGCAAGAAGTCAAAAACATTTAAAATTTTCAATTCTAAATGAATGAAGGAAATGAAAACGAATGTCTAAGAGCGCCTTAGTGCTAGATGGCAGAAAAATTTTCATAATTGAACAATAATGTTGCTAATGATAAATAATTGCCAAAAAAAAATTTTTTTTTACACCAGAAACTTTATTTTTTCGTGAATTTGGTTTGTGTGTAAGTAACTAATTTTTTTTTTTTTTTAAATACATTCAGCTCAAGTTTTACTCAGTTGAAATTTCGATCAATAAAAAGTAGTATATAAATGGCGGTAAATCATTTTAGGTAAGTAGAAAGACAAACAAGTATACCATGCTATTAAAAAGCATAATTTAATCCGATATTATATAGATTTTTCCTAGAGAACGCAAATAAACAAGGTAAAGATTAGAGAGTTAAGGGTGATTGATAAACTCTGTAGTGATTGATAAAACACAGTTTGACAAAGTGATTGATAAAGCAGAATGTCAAGCCTTGACTAGGCGAATCATTAGCACGTGATGCAAGAGGAAAAATACCAAAGCGGAGGAACAAACATGAGGGAAGGGGGGGGGGGGGAGATGACTGGTAATGACTCTAGAGTGAAAATATATATATAAAAAAGATAAGTCAACGGACGTATGGATATAAATTGTCCTAGCAAAATAAATCTTTTCGAGCTGATATATAACGAATCTGTCAAATACTTTTAATTGATGTCATAAAATGGTGATGTAAGGAAAAACTACCAATATTTTTGATGAGCGAAAAGTCGAGATCGTAATTTACGGTTAAGCTGAAAAAAATTTCTTTCGCTCCTAAGGAAGTGAGAAAACGGTTATTTTAATGTAGGACGGGGCCGTAAACTGGTTTTGGTTTCAATGGAATGCTTCTTGAGCAACAGAATATAAACTATTCGAGTTGCAGGAAAATAAATTTAATGCTGTTTGAAAATGTGAGGCAAAATATTACTATGTGAAATCAATTTAAAGATAAAAGCGTGTTTTACATACAGAAGAAAAACTGTAAGAATTTTGCAGAAGTGAGTTTCGTTTTCGTTAAATGAATTTATATTGCGACGCCAACAAAAATTTAATATTAGATTAAAGGATGTTAAAAAAATAGATGAAACGTATGAAATATTCAATACGTTGGACCTTTAGCTGCAACGAGTACATAGAACGAAATAAGAAAGAGAAAAAAATAGTGACAATATTTAAGGCATTTTTTTTAAAGAACACGTTTTTTCTTCTTAATTTATTCTAGTTCTTTTTTCTTCTCCTTTTTCCATTTCTAATTTCATAGAATAGTTTTGAAATCCATGCTTAGAACACAAAGATAAGGGGTATGTTTTTTAAATCCTTTTCATGCAAAAAAGGAGTACTTTATGAAAAGATTAAATTTATTCTTTTTAAGTAATTTTAATATTTTTATCAGATTTATCTCTTTTAGTATTTTGATTGTCTGCATTTTAGAATTTCTGATTGATTTAAAATGTTAAGATATAAAATTTCGATATATCTGGTTAAAAAACCTGCCTTTTCGATGCTATTAAGATTAAAGATGTAAGAGATACAGCACTAAATTGCTTTATGGAAAAGTTCCAAAAACGGGATGATGAAGATAACGCTATCGAGTCTTTCGAATCTTCTAAGGAAAAACACACTCACACAAACCTTCATCAAAAGACTTAATTAAACACTTATAAATTAATATTTTTGCACGCACAGATTATAAGAACAATTAGAAATACTATGCTAAGGAGTTTTCTAAACTTCATTTATTTAAACAAAATCAATCGTGAATTTATACAAATACTGCTATTAATTTACAATATAGTAATTATGTAAAAGAGTTCTTACTGGGATTTTGGAATTTTTTAAACCAAAAAATTGCATATAACATGTTATTAAAAATGGAAAGTAAACTGCTGTTTGTAGAAAATGCAACACCATGAAGGAATCATCAGAATCAAATGAAATTCGCAGCAAATGTCAATTATAGGATATTATGCAAATTAATAAAGTTTCAGAGCCATCGCGCGTGCGCGGCGCGCGCAGCGCCCTCTGAATTGATGCTGAAAGCGTATAAATAAAGTGCTGTAGCGGGACGTTGAAAAAAGTCTATGATTATTTGTTAGTGGCAAACGTTTAGTGAGACCTGAGTATGCCTCCACGACGGAAGAATAAGAAATTCAAGCAACTTACGGAGTTTGAACGAGGGAGGATAATCGGCCTTCGAGAAGGAGGATTTTCCTATCGCGCAATAGCAGCTCGTATGCAGCGGAACAGTTCCACAGTGATGCGAGTTTGGAAGCAGTGGACCGACGAGCACCGAACAACTCGAAAAACAGGCACTGGACGACAGAAGGTGACGTCAGAGCGCGATGATCGACACCTGCTCCGCATGGCGGTGAATGATCGCACAGCTTCCTCCAGGCAGCTGGCAGGACGTTGGTCTACTGCTACAGGTGTACAATTGTCGGCTTCGTCAATTCGTCGTCGTCTGCTGCGCCGTGGATTGCGTGCAAGGGTGCCTTTATACAGGATTCCCCTCACGGCGAATCATCGACGGCTGCGTCGGCAGTGGGCTCTTGAGCACAGAGACAGGCGAGCTGATTGGCACCAAGTTGTCTTTTCAGATGAATCACGCTTCAATTTGTGGGCCCATGATGGCCGTGTTCGTGTTAGACGTTATGCCGGTCAACGCTGCCTTCCTGAGTGTATTATTGAACGACATAGTGGTCGAACACCCGGAGTTATGGTCTGGGGTGCGATTTCGTATCATGGACGATCCAATTTGATACGAATTGAGGGTAATCTCAATAGCAACAGGTACGTCCGTGAAGTGCTACAGCCCGAAGTCGTTCCTTTCCTTCAAGGCATCCCTGGAGCTATCTTTCAGCAGGATAATGCACGCCCACATGTTGCGCGGACTGTTCGAGACTTCTGTTCAGCACAACGCATGCAACTTCTTCCTTGGCCTGCTTATTCACCGGATATGTCGCCTATTGAGCACGTGTGGGATATGGTTGGTCGGCGTCTCGCTCGTGATCCGCGTCCTGCAGTTTCCAAAGACGAACTTTGGTTGCGCATACAAGCGATATGGAATTCTCTTCCTCAAGCAGATATTCAACATCTGTTTGACTCCATGCCACGTCGTATAGCAGCACTTATTGCAGCGCATGGTGGCTGCACCAAATACTGATTTCGGACGCTTAATTTGTTTCTTTTGTTTTGAAAATTTCATCATTTATTTGTATCAGTACAAGTCGTTTCTGCATTAAATTTCATTTGATTCTGATGATTCTTTCATGGTGTTGCATTTTCTACAAACAGCAGTATATTAGATAAACTTTTCGAAAATTTTAATTTTGCTCAAAAATTGTTTAAAACATTTTACTCATACTCAACATATATAAATGATTTAAAAAAATGATTTTATTCTAATGTTATACGAAAAGGATTACAAGTCTTTTTTTGATACTAATTTTATATACAAATGTAGACTTATTAAACAAAATGTTTCGTAACTGAACAAGATCGATATCTTTTAAAGACTCCATTGACTACAATTAACAAGAGAAATGATTTTATGCTATTTGAATCGATGTTTAACAAGACTAAATTTCTTAGTAATTATTTTAAAAATGTATATATATATATATATATATATATATATATATATATATATATATATGAAATAATTCAAAGACAGAAATTTATCGTTTCCCCCGTGAAAATATAATTTAAGATAATGTGACAAACAAATATTCAACCGAAATATACATTTCTTTTAACAAATGAATCGAATGAAATGATATAACATTGTAACATTTATTGTTAATGTGTTGAAAGAGAAAGAGAGACGTTTTTTCTTAAAACTTCATATAATATTCTAAAATAATATCTCTTGCACTTTACTTAATTTGAATTAAATCGCTACAACCAATTTCAATGTTCATATATATATATATATATATATATATATATATATATATATATATATATATATATCAGACTTTTATAAGTATCGTTGTTGACATACAATGCAAAGAAATAGATATTAATTGATGATTTGTAGTGAAATATTTATTCTCTTTTCAGGTCATTCGTATTTGGTGAATCTCCAAACCTCATTTCTAATTTTTCTAGAGATACAACTTTTTTTCAAAATTATTGAAGGCACTTATAAGTAAATTAAGAAAATAAAAAAAAACCCAACAATACTCGAGTAGAATGAATGGGAATCGTATTTAATTCATCCAATTAAATAAAAGGCAATAAAAATTTTAAGAAACGGAAAAACACGCTTCTTTTCAAACAACGCACTAACAACTAGTCCCTCTTTTACGATTTAAAAAGTTAACAATTTTACCACTTAGCCAATTCAGCTCGTAAAGAAGAAAAATAAATTCGAAAAAGTTCAGAAATCAGGTACTTTTTTCCGGAAGATTAACTAAATAATATCATACTTCAGCCGTATTAGATACACCTTGGTATAGGAACGGGTTGATTGAATAGAAAGACCAAAAACAAAAAAAAAAAGTATAATTTTTTTTTTCTTGGATGTATACGTCCTAACATTTCCCAGCGCTTATGTCGTTCTTCAATAGGGGATAAAAGCAAAGAAAAAGCAAAACAGAAAAACAAACTTCCTTTGAGCTGGAAAACGACAACTATGTTTTCAACGGAGACCTCCAAAAACTAACATTGAAATCTGAAAGAAACTCTTACTGTTTTTCTTTTCATTTCTTTTTGATTTTTTCTTTGCACAATCATTCACTACTGCTGCAGATGGTTGAAACACTTGAACTTCTGCTGAAGCTTCAGGGAATAGACGAAGCGCAGTTGATAGCAATATCTTTTCCCAGTTTTAGTGGAAGATGGTTGGATTCAGTTTCCCTGTTCGGAACTCTTACCCTCTTAAAAGAATATTTGCACGCTTTCACTGAGTGGGAAGGACAGTGTGTGTATGCTTCAAAGACACAAGAGATTTTGGATGAAACAAAAAGAGAAAGAACGACCATTTTTTCTTTTAAAAAAAGCACTAAAAACAGGTCATCGGCTTCCCACCCCCCTTCCTTTTTTAAGCCATTAGCGAAGATAGAATATGGTGGCTTTGTTTAATGGCACTTCGAAACAGCAATTGCTGGACGTGCAGAGTTAACAAAACACCTCCATGTTTTATCATCTTAAATGTTGCTAAAAATACATTTTTTTTATTTGATTCTAAGTTTAGTCAAATCATAAATTGGTTAGATGATGATTAAACTAAAGGACATGGTATTTAGGGGGAAACTAAGAATCAGAAGTTAGTATTTATATTCCTTTTTGAAATAATAATTTCACTTAAGCAATATTTCGTTGTGTTTTAGATATATTAGAACATTTTGTATACATTACTATAACACATTCAGAGACATTGAAATATTGTACTTTTCCCGTAGTATAAAGTTAAAAAGGTTTCTAGGTTATTTCTTTAGAAGGCATGGAAGAAATTATGAACGGAATATATACAATTTCTTTTAAATGCTTAAAATAATTAATACAAGTATATAAGGAGATGAAAGGATTCTGGAAAAAAAATCCAGAAGGACAGTCTTACGTGTTTACATGAGAGCTTATTAAGAAATTGTAACACATTTAACAGTAAGCTGTCAGAAAACAAAAGTTCTATCAGGTCTTTTATGGAAAGAAAATTCTATTTAAAAACAAAAGAAAAATTAAGAATGAGTACAAGCAAACTTTAATTATTATAGTTAATTTTAACTTGCGTCGAGATTTGTTATGAAAACAGTTTAGAATGTTATAAATTTTTGTGTACACTGTTACTTCGCACTAATTATATTCTTCAAGAATTTCTTTTTCTGTATAATGATTATTAAATTTAAAATAATAAATTGGTTCAATTGAGGAGACATTTCATTTGAAAAATGGAAGTTAATGTATTTAGAGATATTTAATAAACCATTATACTGCTAATATCAGATATTATTTCGAATAATTTACATATAAAGTCACTTTTTCCACAATTGTAGTCCATTAAGTATCTATAAACATCCCGATATACAATTGCATATTCTTTCATAGAAGGACAACCAAGTACTAAAGAATATTCAATTTTCTTATTCATTTAATTAAATGTGTATTGCATAAGTACTATTCAAACCAGTATCGCAGATGATTAAGAGATAATCCTAATTAAGGTAGCTAACTGAATACATTAAATTTCTTTCAATAGTTCTAAAGCTTATTTAATTATCAACATTTTCAGGTTATTAGTTTCAAAAAATGGAAGGCCATCGCAAGTATGCAAAAATGCAAACAACATATAATAAAACAACCCTTTCGACGTAGAAACATTTTTACCAAGACTTCATGATAAAAAAGATATACAGAAACAAAAAAATGCGATCTGAACAATCAAGGATCAAAACAATTCCTTTTATATAGAGGAAATCCTACCCCTAACGTATTTTCAAACAACGTGCTTTTGCTTAAGTTCAATCTTTCCCTGACTGGCAAGATCATTGAGTAAAGTACCTCGAAATGTCAGTTGATGTATAGACTTGGGGAAAAATTGATGGCTTAAGCCCCTTTCCAAACTTTTGCATCCGAACTTTAGAGGGATTGAAAGAGCAAAGTTTACTGAAGTGGTTCTTCGGAAATACTCTTCCCCCACTAGCTAAGGCTAAACTATACCAAACGGAACACTCGAGCCAAAGCTGAATTTAAACGCCAAAATCAACCGACGCCGCTCCCGTGGTTCCATCAGTATATAAACACTTGAAGTTCAGACCTTTCGTTTCAAGTGGGACCTGTCCAAACATGGTAGCCAAATGGCTAGCAAACACTTGGAACTATTTCACCATTCGAGACGAAACAAAGACAACGCCATGACGATATTCAGAATTCAGGGAGAAAGCATTCATAATGATACTCAAATTGAAAATTCAGCAGATCTCATAATTGTCTGATGAGCAGGAGTTGATTACTGTTTCAGGAGAGGTTATCTTATATGGCTATCATCTCAACAACATACTAATAACTTTTCTGCATATTTCATTCATTAACTAGAGATATTTTATTTTTAAATCGAGACAATTCTTTAAGGAGGTCAAAGTTAATATTGATTTATAACAAATGCCGATAAAACTACATCTGAATAATTTATAACACTGAAATTTCAAAAAGTGTGCTTTATATAACTTCTAAAGAAATGTTTGGGTCATGCTAAATTATTTTTATAGTAAGATGTTTAGGGAAAAAGTCGAGTGCGAGTGTATAATTTGTTTAATTTATTTTTATTTTAAAATTTTGCATTCGAGATAATGTTAGGAGCGACATTAAACATAAGTTTTCTTTTTAATAGATAATTGCTTGATAATTCTTTTGTAAATATACGTAAAAAATAAAGAGTTAAAATTCAACCTTACCTAAACTTCTAAAGATGCAGGCTGTGTAGAGAGGAAAAATTTTCTAAGACCAGTAAGTAGAAACACTAGTATCTGACTTTTCTACCTGTAAAAGAATTAAAGGCATATGAAATCTTCCGTTATAAGATACTTCTAACAAGTTTCATTTTATGTAATATACAGTTTTAAGAAATTGTGCCACAAATTTAAGTTTTAGAAATAATAATGATACTCTATAATTGTCTTTGAGACTGAACTAAAATAATTTAATTTTGAACTAAGAGATAAACTTCATTGACCAAAAATTCAAAAATGGTGTTATAAACACAATCTAGAATTTACGACACAATACATTGATGAAGGATAAGATAGCGGAAACAGATAAAAATATATGGTTATAATGTAATTACTTGAAATAAAAAATAGATAAAAGTACAAATGAATGTGAGTTTTGATGAATGCGAGTACAAATGAATCATCATTTTTTCCTGCATTTTGTAACATTTTTAGTTTTTGCGTTTAAAGCATTGATTTTGTTATCTGGAAAATTCAATAAAAAGTCTGAAATTACTACTTAAGAAAAAAACAAGACATTTGAATTTAAGCCGTCATTGAAAGACATTTAAAATCTTGTATCTTGACATTTAAACTCTTGTATCTTGTAGATATTTAAAATCTTGTATCATAAATCTAGAAAAAAGATATACATGTATCTTTTTAGTTAGCATTGTAAACATTTCTGGAAGCAAACAGAATTTAATAATTCCCACAAAACCGAGGTTTATGAATAAAAAAAAGAGAGCTTCGATAAATATTGAAAGGTATTTTAAATAGATACATTTTTTTTTGTTCTGAATTGTTATCACAGCTGCCTAGAATTTTCCATGCCAGAAAATTTACGTCACATGAATAAAGGCAGCTGCAAAGCTAGCTCGCGTAATTATGACAAACTTCTAATCATAAGTTTATTATTTGAACCTTGATTCCAGACTGGACCGAATCTTAGATCCCACAGTATGAATCTGTGATAAAACTGGCAGGAAAAGACGACATTAAAAAAAATGGAAGATGAGAAAAAAAAGGAAAGAATAATTTTCCCTCCAGCAAACTTTAAGCTTAGGAACAAAAATAGATTAATTTAAGTTGAGCAAGCATTGTCTTAGAAGGGAATTGCAAAAGAAATTAAAGGAGAAAAAACTGATTGAGGATGAGTGAATAAAAAAGTCCGAAAACTAAAACTAGGCTTTAAAAAAGAATTACGCAAGTGATGAAATACGTAAGGGGAAAAAAATGGCGGACAAAAAAGGAGATTCGAAAAACTGGAGAGGAAAGATTGTTCCAACAAAAAGGACAACCTCTACTCTTAGAGACATAAGATTTTCTTCAATATTTTTTCTCAATAGTAATCAGACACCACTAGTTACTAGATGATAGTAAAAACATGGGAAAAGATTGTATGTCATAACAACAGATAAAAGAATTTCCTAAAAGCTTGCGTATGATGGAGGATTGAATTACTTCAAACATCACTATGTTGCAATAAATGGGCATCAATCGTTAAACGTTACAATTTTGTCTTGCCCAAAACTAAATCATGCACAGTTAAAAAAATTTTTTTTAAAGATTTTTGACTAAAAATTATCATACGACGAAACTAACACAGAGAGCTAAAATTCATTTAGTATCATAAGGAATTTCCGAAAAATAAAAGAAATTTTGTTAAATCTAAGTAAAATGCTCGTATTACTTTATCTCATTGAAATAATGTAAAGGCATACTAATCTGAGAAAGCTAGAGAAAAACTGTTGAAAACGAAAAATTAAATACATCATAAAAGCTTAAATTTATCCATGCTTAATTCTCAAATCAATCAAAGGAAAAATATAGTTTACATGATAAACAACTTTAGAACTGCCATTTTCTATTACAGTAAAATAAGGACAAACAATAATCCTGGAAAAAATAATTTTAATAAAATTTTTTTTTTTCATCTCAACTCACACACGCATCAAAATAAGGGAATTTTATTTTTATCTGATGGATGAAAAATTATCTTGTGAACATAAAAAAAAAAGTTGAAGTTTAAAACAAACATTCAGTTCTTAAGATATTAATTTCCATAAGTTTTGCCTATTTCTAGAGAAAGAAAAGCAAAAAAGATACTCATAAAACTATTCCGACAATTTTGATAAGAATTGATGAATACATTATTCAGTTTCAAAAATAACACTTTACAATTTCCCTGCTATATTTCTCTGTATGCAATGTTTCAAATTGATAATCTGATGGCTTTAATTCAATTCGTAAGCTTATAAATGAAAACACTTTTACTTAAATAACAGGAATTAAAAGATTTCAACACTTGTAAAAGGTACCTTCTAGTGTAAATCATATTTCCCAAAAGAACATTAAAATAACATTCAAACGCTAAATATGTAAAGCAGGCAACATACGTCTTTTGTTAAGGTAATAGTCTTCGTTATCAATTACGCCAAAAATACAGCTATTTAGATACAGTTAAAACTAGAATTTAACTAATGGGACTATCATTCATAACGCAGAGAAAAATTGGCACAACTTACAAAAAACACTTTGCATATGGGACTTTTACGTGCAATTAATACCGTAATGACTTGTCACAAAATCGATATTCCTCTCATTTTTTTTCCCACTGAAAGATATACATTAATTTCAACATTTTTCACAACCCCCCAGGACTCCTTTGTTGTGTTCTTAATGAGCGAAACACATCCATTAAAAACGAAAAATATACTCGCATATTCATAAGGAGGTCATTATACATAAAACGAGCCAAAAAGCAGAGCTAAACATTTGAGTTTACACCTCTTAATGGCGTTTCGGTGCTTTTGACGATTCCCTAACTCAAAGTGAGTACAGAATATTAGCTTCTTTTTGTACATTTTGTACATAGGAATACATTTTTTTTTTCTTAATCTGAAATAGATTCTTCATTTACTTTGCTTCTCATTTTCTGAAGATTCCAAAAAAGAAAATTAAGAAAAAAAAAAAAAAAAAAAAAAAAAAAAAAAAAAATAGAGAGAGAGAAAGATGAAGGGAAAAAAATACACATATGCACAAAATACACACGGGGCCTATTATCCTTTAACAACTTTTAACTGCTATTTAGCGCTCGCTATGTTCTTGTTGGCATAAAAGAGTTGGAGGCACCTTTGAGAAGTGTCATTTTTTCTTCTTTTGCTTCAAAATGTCATTCTGTGTTACTATGGCAACCGCCTACTATCCCGCTCCTTTCCTTTTTTCTGCTCTTTTCATCTTGAAACAAAGGACTGTTAAAGAGGTATTAAGGCAGGATAAAAGCATGTGGATCATTGGTTAACAGCACCTCCAAATCATTACAAGACAAAAGGATTAGTCTCCGCTTCCCGCTTTGTATGACGGATATTTTCCCACTTTTCCCTTTTTTTTTTTTTGTTCGAGAAAGGAGATTTCTTAGAAGAAGTACGCAAGGACGTGGTGAAGGATATGTCGGATTACGATTTACGTCATACATTAAGCTGATACACACAAAAGTGAAAATTTATTTTGTGAAAGAGTCGTAAGTGAGTGATGATAAAGTTTAATGGCGCAAAAGCTAGATATGAGCACGCTGCGCCAAACATGATAAAGCTGTGGTCTAGACGTGAGAAAAAAAAAGAGGAAAAAAAAAAGATAAAAATTGGTTGATAGAAAGGAGGGTCGATTGCTGGGGTACCCCGGGGGCACGTCACCTGTGTTTACCAAAGAGAGTAGACCCCATGGGAAAGACAAAAATATCACAAGAGAGCCTTGAGGGTTATGATGCCCGTACCTACCGAAAGAAGGCAAACCCCTGAGGCCCCCTCCAACCTAGAGGATCAGTATCCTAATATAATCCCCTAAGGGCAAGGTGTCTGGCTATACCCCCTACCCTGGGTAACCATTTTAGTCGCCTCTTATGACATGCATGAGCTACATTGGGACTATCCTTTCATATCCAATCACCACATGGGTGGAAAGAGTCATAAACTAATAAGTAAAACTAAGAAAATTCACCTTGAAACCCGAATCTGTAGTACCGCAGGAATACAGCAGGGAAAAATTAATATTGTGCTTTGATAACAAGCATTTGATTATGCATTTTAAGCAACTGGTAACTGATAACTCATTTAAATTGTCATCTAAATAAGGAAGCTTGCCGCTATCCTTGAGAGCACATATTTCAATACATTTTAAGGTATTTTTCTGTATATATTGCAAAACTGGTTTCTTTACCAAAATTTTTTATATATATATTTTAAAACATTTTTTCTAGATTTGTAATTCTATAAAGTTTTCCGCGTACATTAATTTTCAGATTAATACAGAGGGGGAAAAAAATCCAAACTTGTTTTAATAGGGTTGTTATTTATATTTCCTATTTTATAAGGCAACCAAGATTAACTCAATTACTCCGTCATAATAATTACAAAAATGAGCGATACATGATATTGTTCAATGCATTTAAAAATACAGTGCAAGATGAGAACATTAATTTAAAAAAAATTGACTTTTTATTAAAAAGAGTTTTTATCAAAAATTTAGTCTTTTTTAAAAACTTACTATTTATTTCGAAAAAAATTCTTAATAAACGAAATTGAAGAAAATTACAAACCAATAGCAATTCAAAAAATAAATCATATTTTTCATACATATTATAAGAAATATGTTAATAAAAATATATTTTTTAGCTTTAAAAATCTATTTCATATTTAATTAATTTTTAACTATACGAAACACTTCGCTGTTTTTCAAGGTATCAGTGATTAAGTCAACGATTCTTCTAAACTATTTCCAAAACATTGATCAAACTCTTCAATCAAACGACATTAAAAGATAAGTATAATCTAAGTAGTTATATAAGAAAGAAAAATAATGAATCGTTAATTAGTAAAAAAAGATTATTAACTCACTAGTGATTTTACCAAAATCATTCAAATGGCTGGCAATCCCAGATAATAGCCACACCATTCAAATAAAAAAAAATTTGAAAAATCCTTAAAAAACGAGAATTATTTTCATTGAATAAAAGAAATGTCTTCGAGGATTTTGCAATTTCCTTTCCATTATCTTCTAAGTAAGAAAAATATTTAACTTAAAGTTTGATGTTTTTCGTGTCACTAATGGATGTCAGAAAGAAAACTTTTAAAGGTATTGTAAGAATTATTAAATATTCCTATCGTACTTAACAATCGAAGACCTAAGTTTCATAGATAATACGAAGAGAGAGAAAAAAAAAAAGAATGAAAGAAAACGGTTTTAATGTATTAAAAGTATAACAAAGTATTCCTCTATTCTTTAGTAATATAACTCCAAACGATACATTTGCAAAGTAGTTTCGATATATCATAAGCATATATTTCCTTTTTGTGAAGCATTTGATATAAAAAATAAGCAAAAGATAACTCCAATAGAAAATTCATTTCCTATTTTTTTATATACATACAGTAATAACTACTATAAGCTTAAAAATCATCAATATTATAATTTAAACAAAAAACTTGAATATTCGCTTGAAAATATTACTTGCATATCTATTAAATGAAGGCATCTGAAGCTATTTAACTCTCTATCTGTTAAAAACAACTCTTAATTTTTTTCGTCAATAAATATGAAGTTATAATATTAGAACTTACGAATGCAACAAATCATTGAATACTTTTACCGTATGCATAAAGTTACAGAATAATTCATTCTGTAGAAGGAACAAATATAATATTTGTAGGTAATAGTTAATACTCATTACTATTTGAACTATATGATACTGAAAGTGCACAGCGCTAATCTAATAAAACTGTATCTAGTTTTAACTTCGAGAAAAAAAAAAGGCTACGAGAGGCATCAAGAGTATAAATCATATTTTGTTATATATAGAAAGAACAAATCATTTTATATCAAACGTAGTAATACCAACAATTTATATATCTTTCGACACATAAAATATATTATTTCGATACACTTTACTAAACATTTCATGAATGTCAATGAAACATTTTGTAAAAGTTTGATACAGAATAAAACGTTGACTTTTAAAAAACAATGGCTAACAAATTGAAAGGAATTAAATTATTTAAAACATTTGATCTCATTTAGATGTAACTACTCTTTTTACAAAAAGCACGGTACAAAAAGAAAAATAATAATTATAATACAATTTTAGAAGTGGGTATATATATATATATATATATATATTTCAAACACATCTGTATCATCATTTCTTTTCAAAATAACTGCTTTCGCCAATAAGCGTATTAAATAATCTCATAAATGTGTTTATCTCACGTACATGCATATTATTTTCAAATGAAACGAGTTCTTTGTGAGAAGGATATTTAAAAAGCATCTTTCCCCCTTGATATTGACAAAATTTAAACTTCAAATTAAGGTAATATAGAGAGGAAAAAATAGAATAATATCACACATACCGATGTTTTCTCGTTGCTATTCGTCATCACATAATCATATAGACTATCTACATGTTTTGCAAGACAGTTTTAAAAATATCTAGACCTTTAAATGGTAAAAATTTGATATAAAAGAAGCAAGTATTAAGTTGTTAAAAATAAAATTGTTAAAATCATTTTCATTATAAAGGTGGTAATGATACAATAAGTGGTTCTTCTTCGTTACTTCCAATGCGCAATTGAAACTGTCTTACAAATGTGACAAAACCAGTACGTGGGTAACGAAAGCACCTTGCACCATGTTTGAAATTTATCGATGATTAAAAATAATGCAACAAATATGAAGTAGGAAAATATACCAACAAATATGAGAAAATCGACACAAATACTTGTAATTCGGTAAGAAAATTTAGAAGAATATTGAAGGATGGAAATGCTTATGGCATTTTCTCACATCGAAACAAAAGACACCTTCATATATTTAAAAGACCAATACGTTGTTTCTTTCATCACGGAATTATTCAAGATAAGTTACAAATTAATGTTTCACAGAGACATTATCATGCAATATATTTAATTTTTTTTTAATTATTGTGAAAGATGATAAAAGTATGCAATATTTTCTGTTTCGAGTTATTTTTAGGTGATGGAATATTTGTGTCACTAATTTTAGATATCTCGGCATAAAATGAAACACATACACCCGTGATTATGATATCCGGTTTGATTAAAATAATAGTGCTTCGGTGTGGTTTCTATAACAAATCAGATAATTAGTTACGATTTTTAAAGGATTACAAGACGTTGTATTTGCAATATAAGGAAAACGCTTTAAAAAAGTATATTCAACTCAGCACTGGAAACGATACATTTCACTCATAAGGTTTAATAAAGAAAAAAATATAAATAACATATGAAAGACGCAAGTAAAAAAAAGGGCAATAAATTTCATACATACTTTTTACAATGGGAATTCGCATAAAAGTTTCAATATTGGACTTAGATAAAAACTATAAAGCATTCAACAACAACTTTTTTTAGGCTACACAGTCATGTAAATACTGGTAAAAAAACCGCAAAAACATCCTGAAGAACACAGCACGGGAACATCCCATTACCACGAACACCTAATCCGAAAGAATCCAACTCAGACACTGACCCCACAACTCCAGACATTCTTCCAGCCCATGCGTATTCGAGGGGTATAGCTGAGGTGTTTTGATTGGGATTCAGCCCCCACGTCTTGACTTGTTACCTGACAGCTGTAGGGTGTTGCTTGACTGGAGAAAAGGGGAAGGATCAAAGGACCGTACGCTTGGGGGTGGGAAGTCAGCCTACCCTAATTGACCGCAAGCTGAAAGATCGAAAGGCTGACCCCTTCCTCGTAAAGTACGAACAGACTTACTCCCGCGGTTCCTCCAAGATTTACTATGGGATTACACTTGACTTGGGCATACTTTCTTTCTGGCCACCCTAGAGCAATAGCTAGGGTGGAAGAAAAAAAGTATAAAGCTATTGAACAAAAACAGCAGCAACAAAAAATTGTCTGGAACCTCTCAGAGGGGAAGGTTTGACAAGTTGCAATGGTCTACAAATTCTCTAGAACCTTAAATTAATTACAGAGCAATGGCGAGGTATAGTAGAGATTTATCCTTGTTCAAAAGTAGTCGAGTGTATTAACTGAAATAAGGCTGCTATATGTCAGCGATTCGCAACAAAAGACTAATTTAAATCGGATTGCAGAATTTATATTATTTTAATACTTTGCCTTACGCAGAGCTAATACTAAATTGTTTCCTTTATATGTACACCGATGACAGCTTGTTAACTAGTTTTTGATCCAACAACTATAAAATTACTTTTAGAAGTATTGCATACATGACAAGCGATAAACGAATTCAAGTGTGTGTTATCTCAAGACATTTTGTATTTAGTCAATTCTAAGAAAACAAAATTTTGTAAGTAATCGATTAAGTAAATGTAGAGAAAATGAGAAGTATAAAGGTGTATACAAATGAAATCCAGCCGAAGTAGAAATGAAACTAAAATTGTAATAATTCGAAATAAAAATAAATACGTAAAATGCTCTTTTTCAAAATCAGTTTAAGTGTTACTTTTTTTTCAACGTATAACAAGTAGGTGATTAAATATCAAACAAATAACAATATGTATCTAAAAGCAAACAAACAATATACAACAATATTGTTCAAGTAAAATAAAATGAATTTTTTTTATATACATCACATTTTTAGATGCCCTATAAGAAAATCATGGATAGTTGATAAGTTATGATTTTCCTATACTTTCTCTCTTTTTGCGATCGTAGCAAAAATTTAAAAGTGCTGCTTTATTACACACAAATTAAATTTGGATAAGTATGGCCTTATCCAAATTTAATTTGTAATATTTCCCTTTAGCGTGTACAAACAGTAAAAGTATGCAAGAGAACTAATGTAAGGTATTAGCATTTAAATAATTTTGAACAGATAACACAAATGGATTACCTTTAACACATGCCATCCAAAATACGAGTACTACTACGAGAATGAAGGTATGAATAGCACAAATAAAATCAAGACAACCACTGAACAACCTTTCTGAGTCGTTTTTCTCAGAAAATGGGGATTCTTCTGACTAATAGGTCAATCAACGCACTCGAGATAACGGGCAACAATGCGATAAAATCTTAACGAAAATAAGATAGAGATAGGGACGTAACCGAAAATAAAGAGACAAAGAAGAGAATCATATTCCAATCTACAGACAAAATGGTATATATCAGACAGGGAGTTTCCTTCTGCCGTGTCAGCCAAAGAGAGATAGTCACTGTCAAAACAGCGAAGTCGGGTATCTTTCAACACAGTACAACCTGTTAGAGAACGTCCAACTGATAAGACTTGTTCAAAATGATATCCAGTTTAAAATATGAACAAAAAAGACGCGTGGCTTAGACTGTATGAATGGTCGTGAATTTTTTTTTAAAAGGAGGGGGGGGGAGCAAAAAGGTGGAGTAAGGTGCTTACTTTATTTTTCTAAACCAAAGTTTTATTGTATAGAGAACATACAATAACTGATAAAAGATCGTCAGTCTGAACACAAGCAGCAGCGTAATATTAATGTGGGTTGACTGTTTTATCACACAATCAACTTTCTTGACTTTTAAATTAAAATAATTTCTCGTTTGATAATGCATAACTATTACTAATATACTTAAAGAAAACTGATAACATTGATTGTTATAAAAGAAATTAAATTATTAATAATAGCATGAGATATTATTTTCCGCATTCTTTCAAGGAAACTAATTTTTTAAAAAAACTTTCATTAAACTTCCTATATTTGTATGTATATCTTTCTATTTCAAAATTTGTTTTCAAATTTCAACCCACTAATCTTATTAAATTGAAATTTTGCATATAAGTATAACTCGGATGTCAATACAATACCTTGGTACGCTCAAGCAGTGATGGACTTAAGGGGGCTCGGGCCTTGCGCTTAACAACGTCCAAATGAGATGAAATTTTGTACATACGAACTGCTTCTTAAATTTTCAGACTAAAAAATACTTTTAATAAAAACCAATTAAAATTAATTTTTAACCTATATTTATCATCCTAATTTTTCATTCACTCTTATCCTTTATTTCGCATACAGGGTGATTAAAACGAATACTCAAAAGAGCGATCACCAATGGTGATGCAAGAACAATAGCGTAGAAGGGACTGGCGAACGCTCTGGAATATTCCAGGCGTGTCGCGAACCTCCTCAACAGGAGCCGACAGTCTATCCATTAGGAACACTTCAAAGTCAAGAAGAGTTTCATATACCACACTCTCACAAAAAGAAATCAAGACACGACAGACCAGGAGATTGTGGTGGCCAAGCTACAGGACCACTTTGCCTGATCCTTCGGTTAGGAAAAGAGATGTTCAGAAAGTGTCGTAGCTCTCGCCCAAAATGGGCTAGAGCTCCACAATGCTGGAACCACTTAAGCCGCCGGAGGTCAGTAGGAACATCCTCCAGCAAGTCTGGTAACACCTGTTAAAAAATGTCCAGTATTTGCTCTCGTCAAGACGTTTCGGCGGAAGATACGGTCCTATTAAGTGATCACCGACGATTCCTACCCAAACTTTGATGGAAAAGGTTGCTGATGCGCAAGTGCTATAACAGATACCTTGACATGCTTATTGTGGGTATTAAATGCACCATCTTCAGCGAAAAGAACGGTTGCCACAATATCTCGGTATGCAGCACTGAGCAGTAGGAGACAGAGGGTGAAGTCTACATGATGAGAATTATGTTCTTCAGTTAATGTTGGACTCGTTGAAAATGGTATGAGTCCAACCCCTCACTCTTGAGCACACCACATGCCATGAACGTGGGGCACGGACAACCTCGTGTGCTTGCAGTTGGCTGATCTGCCTCCGTCTCTTAAATCGCTTCTTCCTCATCCGCTGATCTGCAAGTTCTTGTAGAACCTGCATCAAGCAGGACAGCAAGAAAGGATCCCATTTCGCTCAATTGCTGTGCAAGAACGCAAATGTTTTCGAATTGGGTAACCACTGTGGTACTTCAGTATGCCGCCCCGTAAACGAAAGGCATACCCGTTTTTTTAGTATGACTGAAGTGTGGCGTTATCTCGTAGGTCACAACTGTTACAACGGTTGCACGCTAGAACAACTTCAGAAGGCTGGTGTAAGTGCCTTTTATTTACTGTGGAGCAATTTTGCTAAAGGCTTCTTCTTCTTCTCCAGATTATATTTGCATGCATGGTTTTCTTTTTCTCCCAGTAACTCACAAAACGAATGCCATTTTAACGTTTGCGAAATGGCCGTTTCGAAGCGTGCAAGCGCTTTAGCGTTTCATCTCAGACAACGTATTGTTACATGAAAACTGTTTGCATTGGGTATGTACGATCACCAGTTAAAGTTTTTGCCATTTTTTTTTAAAAATTACTCTGAATAGTAAAACTTAAAAATAAGTTATTAATGATATCCGAAATGTGTATAAACACGCAACATTGATAGACCAACAGTGTAATATCATTTTAGCGTGTCACAGAAGATTTAGTTTAATTTCTATGGTATAGGGAAAGGGAGAAATCATATTTAAAATTCAAGAAACAAAGTGAAAAAAGTTATTTTATTCATTATTCTTCTGTTCAGTGTTAAGGGTTGAGTCTTAAAAATAAAAATAATAAAAGTCGATTATACGAAAGGGTTTTTGTTCTTTGTTTACTTTAAGCCTAAATGTTGTAATTAAAGTTGCTCACGGGACAGAAGGTTCAGCTGAAATGTAAGACATTTGTAGACCTACGAGAGCACGTAAAATACCAAATTTGCAAAAATGAACTTTTATAAATCTACTGATATACTCGTGTGTTATGTAGAGAAAAAAAAAGCACTTTTCGTGGTTTAACTTGATTCTCTAAATAATCGCAAAAGTTTTTATTTTGTTCGATGAAACAACTGAAGTTAATTCCAGCCTTTCAATGGGATTACGTGTTTTTGTTCTTATTTGCAATTTCCTTGCATTTCATTATTTTAAACAATTAAAGGTGTACGTAATTAAATATCACATTTACTAAAGTAAAATGTTCTGGGAAAAGTAAAAGTCGTTACGTACTTTTCTCAACAAATCAGTGCTTATGAAAAACTGAAAAAAAAAATCTATTTTAAAATATGTACATGAAAAAAAGTGTTTTATTTATGTTTTGGTTAATGGTCTGTTCACATGCAGTTTGCACTTCGGAGCGAAAGCCAAATCGTTCACGCCACCTTCACACTTTTTCGAAAAGCAGGTGCGTTTACCATGCTCACGCAACACGCTACAATGGGTCGTGAGCAATTGCTCTGGAAAACGCAACAGAGTCAACTTGTAAGCTAATAATAAATGTTAAGTTTCGGGGGAAAAAATGCATTTCTGGAAGAGTATTTTGAAAAACAGAGAGGTGCAAATGGAAAATCAGTTTCAAAATTACTAAGGCGTAAATGCAGGAAGGGAAAATAATGGAAATTGAAAAATAAAAGCAGGACTGAAACAAAATATGCGCTCATGAAAAGTCTAACTTACCTATTTTAAAACATCTTGAAACACAAAAGTTATTTCAAAGTTCGAATACATTAATTTTAAAATATGTAATCCATATATATTATATTTACAACAAAAGAAAAAGCTTGATACGGAACAGTGTGGATAAAAAAAATATTTTTTCGTGTTAAAAGAATTCGCGTTAAGTGAACTGCATCCGAAAAAACTCGCTAATATTTTCGATGCCGTCAAATTTTATTAATTGGATTTCCAGCTAAAATTAACACTTGTAGGTGCATACATTATATGTGTGTGTGTGTAGTCCAATGCATCACCCTATATACATTGTTTACATTACACTTCAAATAACTAAACATATTTAGTAAAAAACACGTAAAAAAGTTGTTTTTTGAAAAAAAATAATAAAGCTGATTTTGTTGCAATGTCTTTTTCAGCATCAAATTGTCAATAAATGTGTTCAACACCTTCCATCATTTATTCATTTCGCCATTCGAACGCTCATATCTAAATAACTACGGATACTTTTCATGAAGTTTTGTATTTCTATATTTTTCATTTTAAACGAAATAGTTGTATGGTGTCGTATCGATTTTTCTTCAATATTGGAAGTAAAACAAATTTATTTTGCATACTAAAAAAGGAAATTCACTAATTTTGAAGCAAAATTTATTGGTTTCAGCACAAAATTCACATAAACAGTTTCTTGTTAAACGATTTTTGTTCGTGTATGAAATTAATTAGTTTTTTGTTTGGATCGCATTATTAACCGACTGAAACGTTTTCGTGTTAAATATTTTTCACTGAAACGGTTATAGATTTTATTAATAACGTAAGCAATAAAATAATTTGTGATTTTCCTTTATATTGTTCTTCAAAAAGTATACAGTATTGGTATCAAATCGAAGGAAAATACTTTTGATATTCAAGATTTGCGTTCGAAAGTTCGTGAACAAATTGGTACTTTGGTGTGAGATAAGCACCAGTAAAGTGCATTGTCCGCTTGCCAAAAGAAGGTGAAAGAAAGTAAACAATGAAGGGTGGAAACTGATGTTAATCACCACATAAAAAAAAAAAAAACTCGTGAAATCCATTATATAAAATACATTGATGTAAATCAAAATCACCAGAATATTTCAACACCTATCTTGCAATCGTAAAATATTTTGATAGATATTATAATAATTTAATGTTTTTATTTTTTGCTTCCTTCCTTGATAATTGAACACTTGAATTCTGTGAGATTGTAGAAGAGATTTAAAGAAACCAACATAATTTATAAAAGCAATGGTGTTCGCCTGAAACTGAAAAGTTACATTTTGAAACATTTATCACAATACAAATACAAAAGAATCATTTTTAATTTACGTGTAGTTCAATTAATTAACTGGATAAAACAAAATCTTGCATTAACTAATTACTGAAATTCACCAAGATATTATGTATAATAGAAAAATACTAAAAACAAACAGTAATATTTGCACTAATGCATATGTTTTTAAATTTTACTTAATTAATCGTAGGAAGTCGTAACAAAATAATGAACAACATAATTTCGGAGAACAGGAACGTGGTAGTATTCTGCGTGATTTATTCGCTTCCCAGATATCAATGTAAATTTTTTACAAGCTAGATTCGACTCAATAATTTTGTGTTGTAGATATCAAACAAATCAACGACAAAAATTAGCCCAAAGGACATAGAAAGAAGTAAATATATTTTTGTACTATGCAAAAAAATCTGACAGATGTTTTCATTTCTACCGTTTCATAAAGTTCAGCTTTTTGCCAATGAAAAAAGAAATATCAGAATAATTAAGACACGCACTTGTAGAGAGCTAGAAAAGAAAAACTTCGTGACTAACAAATCTTCAGAGACACAATTTAAAAGATTATTTGGAGAGATAAATTTATATTTACTGTCAAATAAAACGCAACATCTTTAAAAAGAATCATTTCAGTTATTTAAATAGTAATTAAAGTTTCATAAATGAAGCAAGAAAAGAACACTACTCGATAATTACTACTATACATATCATTGTTCCCACGCCGATAATTAGAACATTGTACAGGCGATACGATGAAGACGATTAGTTAGAATTGTTTGCTACGTTAATTATGCACATACGATTTTGTTACTAACGAAGATCTCGCAAATACTCAAGTAAACTCCCACGTATTAACGATTCAATAGCTTCAAATAATGAAGATTATTTTTTTTGGAAATAACAAAAATAAACTTGATACCGGTTAAAAAAATATAAACGAATAAAAATAACATTTATTAAAATTATAATTCAAGGGTAGTGAACATAAAAAACATTGTTAAAATTTGAACAAAAAAAAAAAACTTATTTTTGTAAAATGTAAATTAATTAAAAAAATACGAAAATAGTATTTGTTTGTTGGAAAGTAAATACAGTTTTCTGGACATGAAATCAGATTTTGATCACTTATTTAGGATGTGATATTCTAGTGTCGCAAGAAAAAATGTTTGCACTTAATTATATATTACCTGTGAAATTCAAAGGATTAGATGTATAGATTTAATATACAATTATTTAAACAATAATTTGTGATTTTAATACTAGAAACTATGAAGTATATCACTACGGATAGTCAATTACTTTATAATTTTTCAGTAATATTCAGAAGAGTTAAGATATTTTCAACGTGCTTTGTTTCCCCCCTTCCCAATTCTTTCGACTAATATCACAATAACACTGCGTTTTTTTTTAATACCTCACTTATCTCCCCCTCCCTCGCCCATTATTTGTGAAATAATAAATTCAAAATGAAATTGATTTGTTTGAAGTGAAGGCGAATGAAAAACAGAACTACACTCGTCTATATATTCAAATGATTTAGTCATAGAAATTTTTATCCAAGAATTCGAAAAAGGATAATAATAATAAAGCGCATAAAAATTAATCATATACTTAACAAAAACAATTATAATTATATTATATCACATATTTAACAATTCAACATCCTAAAAAACATATATAAAAACTAATTTGATTTGATTAACGAATACCTGAATTTTTACAGCATTATTGGTTCAGAATGTATTTCAGGATAATATATAAAATTATCATTTTTTTAAAATTTAACTATAACAATGTGAACTGCACCCTTTTTGATACATCTTTAATTATAATTAGCTATTGGTAAAAAGAATTATGAGAAAATTTATTCATAAAAAATATTTACGTACATGAAAAGACAGAAATTCAATCAGGACTGTTTCCAGTATTTTATTAATATTGTAATGTTTTCGAATGAAAAAATAACAAAAAACGTTATGTATATAAAATTGTCATTAAAATAATATCTATTCATGAGAATTTAATTAAATTAATACCTGGATGCATTGAAGTCATTATATTGAATTTAAGATTTTAACCACAACATTTATTTTCGATTCCTTAAAATTTCAGACTAATCTATAAAGAAAGCGGCATTTTACTTTCAGAATTAAAAACAAGACGAAAGTTTCTACATTGATCAATAATAATTTTTAAGCAAGACATATAATAACGGAAATAAATATTTAACCTCCAAACCTTCTTAACAGGCATGCTAATTGAAAATCGTATACGTCAAAATAATATTAAAACCCCTAATACCTTTAACCGTGCTTTGTACAGATAGAGAAAAGTAATGGCAGCTTAAGCAGAAAAATAAAAATGATCAATATAGTCCGGAAAAGCTTCCTTTAATGTGTAAAAAAAGTTAATTATATTTATTTTTGCAGGCGAACATAATAACTATATTTCAACCTTTAAATGAATTAAAAATGCTACCCCATTTGGAGGGCTAATGAAAAGTCGTCGTTATTGCAACAAACGACCTCCCGTGTTTCACAATTTATACTTTATTTCCACCCAAAGCGTTTCTTTATTAAATAAATTAATAAAGCCCCTCTAAGCAACGTTGAAAAAAAATATCAAGACATCGCTACATCAGCTGTTGAAAATCCCACTCAATTAAGACGATTAAATTTACCTCCCCAAATCGATTTAGCTGAGAACCACCACACAATCGATTTTGAAACCCTTCATTGTACTGTTTGAGCTTCCCCACCGCTTCAAAACATGACCACCCTTGAAAGTACAAAGATCACTAGCCTAAAAAGCCACGTGTCAGCCAATTTTTCATCATCTCTCATTTCCCCCCCCCCCTTGCCTAGAAGTCCCCTCCTTGCCAAAGCTTAAGAAAAGATTTCCTTGGCACGCCAAATTACCTCACATCGGCCATTTTGGATCTAAAAGACATCTCCACTCACTTGTACAAGTTCCTCTCGTTCATTCCATTCACGTTCTTCTACCCTTGAATGGAAAAAAAAATCTTCTCGGGAAAAAAAGTTCGAATAAGAGAACGAATTCGTGATTTGGTATAAAAACTTAAAATATGGAAATATGTTCGGCAGCAATGGATTTCTTCTTGGCGAACTTGACTGTCGCTAGCAGCTTTTTGTTATGATGCTATATTGGTAAATCTAGTCGAATTTTATTTCAAGGTTGGAGTCGTTTAAGTCGTTTGATACGCTCAATTAACTTAATTTACGATTTCGTCAATGCAAGTTTTATTAACGGCTTTTTAGAATCTCGATACAAATCGCAATTTTTGAAAGCTTAAAGATGTATTTTTGTTAAGATTATTATTGTTTTTTTCTTTCCTTTTTTAAATTTTAAAATATAAGAGTAGAATCCATTCCACAATTTTAAGTTAAAAGTTTTATGTATCTATGATCGAAACGTTTTCAAATTCAAGTAAAGTTTTGTAAGAAAAATTTAAAAAACAGATTTAATGATATTATATTTAAAACTTGAATCTTTTGTTTTGTTATGTTTCAGTAATGCTCTTTACAAATAATGAAATTAAATTAATTTTAATCACTGAATATAATTTGTAAGCTGAATACTGATAAGACACATTTTCATTGAAATATTTTCAGCAAAAACACATTATTTTGAACTTTAGTAATTTAGTATAACAATTTAACTTATTAATAATTGACTTGCTCGATTGTTTTTGAAATTTGGTCACAAAAATTTAAACTATATTTTGAATTCATAATCTAACATTAAAAGTTATAATTAAAAAAAACTCCAAGAATTAACGAAAATAAATGGCTAAACGTTTAACTGAAAATAAATATGTGGACAATCTAAATACTGTAAGTTGTGTAAAATAATTTGACATTGTTTGCATTGAGTTATCTAGGAAATGAGTATATAACATTTCCGAAAAAGATTGTTTATTTAATCTTCAAATACTTATAATTCCAAAAAATTTAACTTAAATTTTCACTAAGTAGATTTATTGCTTTTTCTATTTTTTAATGTAAATGTTTGTGCTGGCAAAAAGATAACTGAAGCGAACTATTATTTTTTATATGCCGATTCATTTCTAAAAGATGATACATTGTTATGAAAGACTATCGATGAAAATTTCAAATTGATTTTTAAATAAATTTATATATATAGATATATAATTTAGCACCATATATATTACATTTAAAATCTCATAAGAATATTTCAGAATTCTTTTCAGAATAATAAAAGTTATGTTTATGTAAATAAAATTTAAGCGAGAAATTCCTAAATTCTGACTAAAAGAATTCGTTATTTAAATATATGAATAATTTTAATCCGAAAATAATGTGCTTTAAAAATTATTCATAATATGAAGTTAAATACATAATGCACATTATGTATGTAGTATGTATACAGGTAAAATATCTGCAGATATTGAAAAACTATTAGGAGAGCAACAACTTAGATATTGATCTTTTTATATTCAAAACAACATAACACTAAGTAAACATATGTTTCGTTTAAAAGAATGTAATTTTCTTGCTACTTGATCTGAATTTAATACGCGATATTTTAAAAAAATTTATAAAATGTGAAAGAACAATGTAATAAATTTGCAAAACAAAGTAACTCGAAACATCTAGGTATAAGTAAAAATGTGTAATAAAAATGCAAATCAAATTGCCTATAAACACAAATATAATATTTTTCAAAAAAGTTTGCATTTTTTTTCTCGAAGAATCAGCAAAGGAAGCTGGAAAAGTTATCCACTTGAAGTAAATTTGAAACTAAATTTTCCAGATATACGAAATTCGATTTAAACAATCGTTTTCAGCTGTTTAAATGCCGATAAAATAATATTCTTGATATAAATTGAACAGTTATGGCAGCTGTCACGAACACACATATACACACAAGACTTGTTAGGAAGAACAACAAAAGCAAACCTGCTGTTTTTCAGACGGGCATACTTGTAATCCACCCACTCTTATATTTACATTTGCACACGTCTAACACTCATTAATTATTCATTGTATATGTGCACTGCTGCTGCTTACATTTTAGAATAAATATTCGGCGAATGATGAATGCACTTTCCTCTATTGTTTTTAAGACTAAATATACTTTCGTGTTCTTTCTCATTTTTGCTTATGTTTTGTCTGGAGAACAACATATAAAACACGTACCAGCAAAAACGAAAATCTTCTACATTCAAAGTATAGAAGGGAAAAAAAAAGAAATAACATTACATTTCCTTCTATGGTTCTATTTAAATTGCACCCTCACTAAACAACTACAAATGAGCCACATATCTTGATTATAATTGCATTTTTATTGCTCTATAATTAAAGCTTAAGCTTTACTGTTGAAGTGAGACTCGTAGGTTTGGTATGTTATCAGTGAAAACGAAACAGTTATTACATTCTGGCGGGAAAGAAAGGGGATAAAAAAACGTTGAACAAAGTAGTTGAACTACATCAAGAAAAATAACTGTACGACTTCTACTTGACGCGTTAAAACCGTAAAACGGGGCCTCTATTTTGCCATTAACAGTGATAAATGTAAATGAATTTTCTCATTTGAAAAATGGAGCTATATGGTCATAAAAGAAAATGGATGTATCGTTCTACTGCTTCAAATGCTCACTAGCCTGAGTAGCACTTTTGAATAAAAGATGGGTATTAAGTTTTATGGTACGTTTCGAGCGTGGAGAAAACGAAATACTGAGGGCATTCGAATCGATTGGACTTTGAAATTTAGGTCTTATTTCTTACGGATGACAGAAAAAATAGAAAAGGATTGAAATTTTAAGCTGATGCATGAAATTCTTAACGGAAAAAGCGTTAGAAGTTTAGAAAAAAAATTCTACAACCAGAAAATGAGATAAAAATAACAGTCAAAAGAAATTTTGCGCAAATATAAAGAATGTCTAAAAATAATTTACAACTTAATGGAAAGCACAGCAAAATTAAATTTACTTCCAAAGTACAGATAAATGAATGCAAATTTCCTCTTAACATTAAGCCTTGGAGTATATAAGCACAAATATAATTTTCTCAGTTTAAAACTATACCTTTTTGTTAAGAACAGTGCTCTCTCGGTAATCAGGCAGACATCGGCTCAGAACCCCATTGAATTACCGAAAACGCCGGATTACTGGAAAATCGCTAATAATAACGGCATTTAAACAGAAAAGGGTTTGTATTATTGAATGAAATTCAATACGGAAATAGAGGGTTAAACACACGAAATAACAGAAACTAAATATCGATATAAAAACCAACGTTTTTAAAAACAACGTTTTTATATGGTGGCAAAGTTTATTAGAGAAAATTATTGAAATATTAGTTAAAACTGTTGGTTATTTTTAACTTTAAAATTTACTTAAAAAAGAGACATTTGTGAGCGTATTAAAAAATTCATAATACTCATAAAATCAAAACATGCATTTGAAAATTTGTAAGTCATTCTATTAAAAAAAAAATGGGAACCAGAAATCAGAAAAAATTATTGTGATAAGACATGGTGCCAAATATTGGAAACTTTCTTTCTTGCGAATGATTACTGTCTAAAAGTCAGCAACCCTTACTATCTCGGAGATAGTAAAGGGGAGATAGTATCTCCCCTTTGTGAGTACAATAGTTTTACGAGGCCTCATGTGGTGTGGGGAGTGCCCGGTGTTCCCAGAGGGGGAAAGAAGTTTTCCCCTCAATCCTAAAAGCGCCGAGAGGAAAGAATATTTTGACTTATTAAAATTATTGAAATATTAGTTAAAACTTCTCGCAAACGTCTAAATATTGCATTGTTAGGCCAGTACGAACGATTCCCAAAATTTCAAAGCTCTAGCTTGATGGGAAGTTGGTTAAATTAACGATCGAAAATTTGATGACACACACACACACTCACACACACACACCAAGTGAAATTCAGAAAAACGTTTTAAAAACTGTACTGTTTTGTACTGATAGCTTACATTTTTCCTTTGAAGTAGAAGCATAAAATAATGTTTGTAAGACTTGTCTGCTTGTAGAAAAACGTCGGATTACTGGCAAGGCTGGAAAGGTGAAATGCCCCTGGATTTCAGAGGGGATACTATATATTCGCTATAATGAGGACTATGTTCCTGTACTTCTAATTATGTATGTACACAATAAAATCAAATGCAGAGGTTTACATCGTTTTCAGTTTGAAAAGTCTCGTTATTACGTTCTTACACAACATGAACTAAATTTTTAGTATCTTAATGAATAAAAAAAAATACATTCAGTATTTTGTACACCAGGTAAAAATTGTAACTATATATATATTTTTAAAAAAAATAATGAATTGTGGTGTTAAAGGTACAAACCATTTTATTATGGTTGAGAACAAAACCACTCATATTTTTTACGATTTTTTAAAAACAATTCAGTGTTAATGAATTAGCCATTGAAAATTTCATTAGCTCTCATAAGAATTCACAAGACACAAACAAATTGATACAAGAAAAAAAAATTGTCGATTACATATTGATGTTGATATTGCGATTAAGATCATTTGGTACAGTCTTGGTCATTTGCAGAGGTATTAACTGAACAAACAATATAGATTTGACTGAACCGACAACTTAGATTTTTAATGTCTTATTTGGAAGAAACACAAAGGCTATTGGAACGGACCTCATAATTTTGAATCTCGGTCAAGTGACACCTGAACTGAGACACCCTCTTCTAATTTCCATACCACGACAATGGGAAGATTTTTAGCTTCTATAGTTTTAAAATACACAAGTCCGGCTGCATGGCAAGTCCACTAGTATCAGGACTCGAACCCATGACTCGATGAAAACAACGCCTGGTCGCGAGCTCACAATCATGACCTTGGCTATCATGGCTCAAACAACTCCAAATAATTGCGTTTGAAACGGCATCATTACATATTATTTCAGCATACCTATTTAAAAATCTCAAGGTTATAATTCGAAATACAGTTAAAGATGCTATTGGCAACTTTTCTTAGGACTGCTTCACTGAGTGGTTTTCAAACTTCTTCGTTTCATGAATTTTCAAGAAATGTATGTACAAATGTCGCACAAACATTTATTTATCTTTTCATTGAAAGATAAAATTTCAGTTATAACGTGGCATATAGAATAAAATGTGACAGATATATGTATACGTATATATATTGTCAATTTTTACAAAAGAAATGTGTATAAGACGGTAAATGTTGCAAGCTTATCTAATGATTTCATAGCACTTACAAACGCTTTCCCCCTCTTTCACAGAGACAAAAATTAAAACTTTCTTTAACAGACATTTTTTTTTAAAAAAAATAAGGACATTTATTTTAAATATTTCAATCATATTTTACGTATTAACAATTATGTAAAAGTAGAATCTCTATCATAGCGAAAATTCATTCTCAAACTGAACACTTGTGATATTTAAGCAAGGAAATAGGTAATTAGCAAGTTTTCGAAGGATGTATTGGAAAGATGAGAAAAGTTCTTAATACTAACCTCTCACAGTAGTTTATTGTGAATCAGACAGGAAGCAAAATTCCTTTCCCTCACTATAATTCTTTACTACTTTAAAACTGAAGATACAAATTAACATTTTAAAAATAAATTAAAATATTTAATATTAATTTTTGCCTTTATATGTTAAAAAAACAAATAAAAAATATACTGGTATTTCTTTAAAGAAAGTGTTGCTAAGAATCAAAGCATAAATATGTTATATATGTCTCACAGCGAAAATAAATTTTAATATGTCAAGTAATTAATTCTACACGTAAGGCACATGGTTACTGAAATCATTATTTATTTTTAAAAAAATTATTTAATTTCCTTTCGATACATAGCAATTCTTCATGTTAAAAACTGTACTTTTCAATAACCCCTACAGCTGAATTCAAATAGAGATATTTAGCGTCAAGGCCCTTTGACCAATCAAAAGCACGCCAGCTTTTTCACTCAAAAGCGTCACGGAACACTTAATTATGTGCGAATTCTGCTAACGTTATGCGAGAATTGAATATAAATGAGATTCAGCGGAAAATAAATAACACCTGGCAGTAGTATTCATCACTCCGGAACATAAACCAACAGTTTTCTCTCCTCCATCACAATTATATACTGTGCGGATATTACATTATGTGTATGTTTGTTTTGAATTAGCATTCGTTTAGAGTTACGCAATCTGAGACCAAAAACAAGTTTAGAATCATATTAAAGCGATGAATATTATAATAATATTCACGGGCATTTCCCTTCAACTAACCTCCGAGTTTACATTACTACGATGTTTGATACGAGAACCTTGCCTTGTGACAGAGTTCTGATACATGCAAATTCTCTTTATTACATAAAAAGAAGTATAAAGAAAAGGAAGGAGAAGATAGAGGAATTGGATGTGAACACTATACTAGGTATGAAAATATGAAACCAGAATATTTGTATAACACTCATTTATTACAAGAAAATTCAAGAAAAAAAATCGAAACATTACCCATCACAAGCTATACATTTTTCTCATCCCTCTGACAATTTGTGGATGTCACGCCAATAAACACGGTCCCTCTTTTGAGGCAAACCAGTCATCGAATCATTTTCGTAAGATGTGAAGCACTGCTACTCAAGTGCGTGTCCCATCGATGCAAATAAGAGAAAATGGGATTGATCCAAGACTGGTGAGTATGCCAACGCGAAACCATTTCCAAACTTAAAGCTTCAATCGTTTCTTTGAACGGGTTTTCTGTGTGTGATGGTGCATTATCATGAAGAAAAATCACTTAGTTTTGCCATTTTTGATATTCTGGTCGTTTTTCACACAAAGCTTGATTCAAATCGATCGTTTGTAGCCGGTAGCGTTCAGTATTAACGGTTTCGCCCGGTCTTGAGCAGTTCATAATAAATCACATCCTTCTGATTCCACCAAACACAAAGCACTATCTTCCGTCCATAGCGATTTGGCCTAGCAGTCGATGTCGATAATTTGCCTGGAGCCTCTTATGCTTAGGATTCTCGAAATATATCCACTTTACATTGCTAATCACAATTCGACGGAGAAGACTTTTCTTTTGTACCTGGCAAGCAGCATTTCGCAAGTGGTTTTAAGGTTTTCCTGCTGTCTTTCATTCATTTCATGTGGAACTCATTTTTACATTTTCTGGATCTTTCTCATGACTTTTCAAAAGTATGGTGACGGCATCTCGTGTCCACTTAATTGGTCCGAGAGTTGTTGCTGCGTTTGATCATCAATCTCATCCAACAATGCTTGCAATTCAATGTCTTCAAACATTTTGGGTGGTCTTCCACACTTTTCGTTTCTCATGTCAAAATAATCATTTTTGAATATTTTAAACCTCTCAGAACATAGTGATTAACCAAGAGCATGCTCACCATAAACTTCGACAAGCATTCGATGCGACTCTACTGTAGTTTTCTTCGAGTGAGTGAATGTAAAGGCTATTGGTGCAAGAGCCAGATGTGGCTATGCGCAGTTTTCCTCGAATAGTAACAGAAAAGCAATGCTGTCCTCAAATCGTAGTTTCCAGACACAAAATTCGATATGTTCAATGCTGTTAAAAACTATGCTGTTGTATGAAACATCTATTGTTGCGACTTGAAACTCTTTATCAGATGTCAAAACAAGAAAATAGCACTGATGACGTGGTTTGGCGGCATTTACGTAGGCAGATAGCGCAATCTACGGGCAAATTCCGGTTTCATATTTACGTACCTGGTATTGGTTCAAAAAACTGTGTGGCGATAAGTGTACATTTGACTCGGATTCGGTCTATAGAAGTCTACTTGAATTGGATCATGTGAGCTGAAGTCGTCTGTATGCAGTTATACAGATAAGCGTATAGTTCCTTATTAAATTTAGTGATGGAAGCGATTAACCACTCCACATTAATAATTTGTTTCGATATTGCTTATTCAAGGAGTGATTAAAATGATTAAACATTTTGAAACTGATTTTTATTGAGTCTAATACACATAATAACGCTATTTCGTTACAATACGATTACTGAACATGTATACCACTCACCTAAGTTTCCACACTATGCGATGAGGGGATTTGGAGGCCCAGCTGATTTTGACATGCAGCAGCCTTCATTATTTAAAAGAAAGACCTTAGGAGTAATCAATCAAAAGTTTGAGTATCGAACTTGTGATTGATTGATATTGGTTGATTGATTTGGTAAAATCGCACTGAGAAGCAACACTAGGCAATTAGCAACGGGCCTCGTAATCCTGAGCCTTGATTAAGTGACGAAAACCACAACTGAGCTGGTTCCCTCCATCTCCATCGAACTTGAGAGATCAGCCATGTATTCAGTGTCATAACAATACAGGTACTGAGGTTC
Source organism: Nephila pilipes (assembly GCA_019974015.1). NCBI lineage: Eukaryota > Metazoa > Arthropoda > Arachnida > Araneae > Nephilidae > Nephila > Nephila pilipes. The sequence goes on from BMAW01019223.1 coordinate 281,971, forward strand.
AGTATTTACATATTATATATATACTTCATTTTTGCACAGAAAATATTTAACACCTTTGCGATGACGTGTATCACCAGTGGTACAATCGTACATTATTATCAGCCTTTGTACACCATTGATGCTACACTGTTATATGTTGGTTTTATGTACAATAAAATAAAACAAGTTTAAGTAAAGCTTTAAAATGAGAGTAAGTTTAAGCAAGTAAGTTTAAGTAAAGAATGTCGTACACGACATGTTAATTAAATGATTCTAAAATACCACTAATTGAAAATATTTTGGAGATGAAGTTTTGTTATTAATAAATAGGATTATTAAGAGACATCACATGAGCTAAATATTCCCGGAAAACAACTCTGCACTCAAAGCAAATGAAACAAATGGCTATAATTCAAAAAAGAAAAAAAAAAAAGTAACAAAAATTTTGAATTCAAGTGATTGAAAAAAACGAATCACCTTTATAAAAATTCATCTTTTCTATTCATTTAAGCGGCTTTTTGAATAACAAATTAAATTTTTTTAAAAAAGCCACACGAACTATCTGCATGGAATTAACAAGATAATGCAATATTTATCTTAAAAACATTAGCAAATTCAAAATTTCAGAGACGTAATAAACCAAATAAGCGTAAGAACAGTAAAATTGCACGATGGATTTATCGCAAAAATAAACGGAGGAAAAAAAAAATTAAAATCCGAAAAAAATTCTATAAGATGGATTTAGTGATTTAGATTAAAGTTATCCGAGAAAAGAATAATAAAATTTGGGGGAAAAAAATCAGTAAATATTTTACGCTATTTCAATTTGCTTATAACTACATTATCAATTAAATTACACAAATGACTTTTTTTTAAAGATCCACATTAGTGATTTTTACATTTTTGTACTTATTTTAATTAACCGTCGGACGGCTAATTACTTTTCGCGTTCTTTTGATTTTCTTTTCATCTTCAATGCACCGTCAAGATAGTTTTTTTTTCTCGGCATCCATCACCATTATTTCGCGACAATATCGACTATTCCGACGCAACAGTTATCTTGGGGACGTTTTATTTAATTCAAAAGAAGAAATTAAGGGAGAAGATAAAGATAACAGAATAATATTATTCATCTGAATCGTGCGAGAGGAAATTCAAAACTAAATTTCAGTAAGAAAATGTTCTGATAAAAAGGTGCAATACCAAATTTATAGATTCTTTTTTAAAAAATCTTCCCATTATCTAGTTCTATCAATTGTATTTTTTAATTGATTGTTTATTAACGTCTCACTAAAAAGTAACATGAAGGCCATTGGCAACTGACCTCGTAATTATGAGCCTCGGTCAAATGATGAAGACAACACTTAAGCTGGCACCTCCCTCTCCAAACTTCCACACCACGCCAACGGGAAGACTTGGGACCTCGACATACTTTATATGCATCATTTCCGCTACACAACAGGTCTTTGGATGCATCAGGGCTCGAACCCACGGAAACAACGCCAAACACGAGTTCGCGACCATGACCATTACGCCACCTATTACTTGAAATAGTGTTGATTATTTTAAGGAGATACATATTTAAAAGGTGAAGTCCTTGCTTTATTTTGTGTATGGATATTTATTATGTATAATAAATGCTTTTAATAGGTGTTTATAACACAAAACGTAAGGGTAAAAAGATGATAAGTTTTTTTTATTTATTTTAAATTATCATACCATAATTTAGCATCTATTTAAATTGCTCTTAATGATTTAAAAAATCCTAAATTTCCATAGATATTTAAACATAAAATAATGAATTTCATTCGTGGAAGTTTGAACTGAATCTTTTTAAACACATGAAATATTTTTAAAAAATAAAATTCAGTAGGGAATTTTGCTAATCTGAAAACATTTTTAAATTGTGAATGTTATATATATATATATATATATATATATATCTTTCATATATATATATATATATATATATGATATATATACTCCCTTTCTTCTTCCTATATATATATATATATATATATATATATATAAGCTCTGTCTATGCTTAAAACTATCAACCTCATTTCTTAGCAGCCCTTTTATGCATCACCTCATTTCTATTCCTTACACTTCAGTAACTCTAATCTAATTCACATAAGTCACGTTTCATTTTTTGGAAGCGATTTTAAATTCAAACGAATTCAATTAAAAGTCGCCAAAGTCTTAGTTCAAGGGGGAAATTCTGATGGAAACCATCTCAAAATAATAGTTGTCATTGATATTTTTACACTAATTATGTTTCGAAAATTTGGAATTCCCCCCCCCTTTTATGTGTCTTTTAAATTTATTTGGATTAACATGGAGGGCACTTTGGATTATTCGACATATACACCAATTCTGTAACATGATCAGACAAGAATAGATGACATTAGAGTCTATATTTTATTCAATAAATTCTATGCAACACTACATGATGGCTTGGAGAGATTTTGTTATTCCACACAACAACTTTTGAAGGAAATCGAGACTTGAACCCGCAGCTCTTAGACGCGAATATACATACTCAGTTGTAGTTGGTCTGTTGATTAAGATGAGATGGGTTTCAAGTTCTAAGAAACAATCACTCTTCCCGGATTTCTTCTTCAAAATTAAACAGTGCTATCGCGAGATATTAACAAGCAACGCATATTTATCATAATTTAATTTAAAACAAGAATTATTAATTCAAAAGTTACTTTGTAGTTGCTGTTTAACTATATTAAAGCTAAATATTTATCGTCAGAATTTAAATGTATAATTGATTTAATAAAAGTTGTAACAACAAGCAAGAAACTTAACGATGTAAAAGTATAATTTACAGAAATTTAAATTATTCAATTGCGATAACGATTCTGAGTAATCTATTTAGTTAATGAAGGGAGGAATATCGTGAAGAATTATTAATCAATAATGCAAGAGCTAATGGATGTAAAAGAGATATGATTATATTTTCCAATATTCATGCGAATTCTTTCTCGACTTTAAGAGCTGGGAAAATTTCTTAGAGGAATTGATCATTTCAGATAAGAGGTTAACATATTGAAAAAAATCGTAATTTATAGTAATTTTTATTCTGATTAAAAGTAAAATGATATAACGTAAATACGATGACAAAGGAAATTTTATTCTTCGAAGCGAATACACAATTAATTACTATAATTTAAAATACTTTATTCAAATTTATAGTTCTGTTTAAAAACGAATTTAATTATTGCATTTTTATATTCCATTTTGTTCTAAAATTTGTGATGGTAGAAGGACCAAATTTAAACGAAATATAGCGAGAGAATGTTAACTTTAAAATAAAAATAATTTAAAAGAAATGCCAAGTAACTGAATAGACATTAATTTCATATGTTTGAAAATTAAAATATCGAAATTCGAAACGTTTCATAAAAATAATATTTAATGAAAAATGTCGATGGCAACTTTCCTAAAACGAAGAAGAAACATAAAAATAGTTCATCTTAAAATTTATGCTAATATGTTGAATATATAAAAAATATACATAATTTTTTTTTTATCCAGCTTATATTTGAAGATGGACTAAATGGTATAAAAATAATGTATAACTTAGTTAAGTGCTTCACGTTTTTATAAGACGCAAAGTTAATTACCGATAAATTGGTTATTATAGGTATATATATATATGAGATCAAATGAAGTATTAACGCCTTAAATTTTAATTAATTATGAATTATTTTACAATTAAAAATTAGTTATATACATTTCAGTACATATTTTAATAAAAGCTTGATTTAAAAATATTTTTCAGTTAAATTTATTTAGTTTCTTTTTAATCTGGAAATAATTTTAAATTGTATTGTATTGTCATCGGAGTTATGCGAGTGGACTAAATTTCAGCTCTAAATTTCAGGATGGCAGGAAGAAGGTTAAAATTCGAGTGCAAATTTTGAACTGGAAAGACACATACATATATGAAGATAGCAAATTAAAAAAAAAAAAATCTTATAAAAATAAAGACCAACACATAACTGTATCAAAGAAGAGGACAAAGATGGCGTCCCATAGCTGCGCATTTTTGTTTGACACTCAGTAACAAGGAGAAGTAAGTAGATCAATTGACAGTGCAACGTCGTATCTCAGACAGAAGGTGCAAGCAGTGATTTCATAGGTTAGAAACCAGCAATAAGCTAGAAAATTGCTACGGAAAGGTCAGGACATAAGACAGATGAGACGTAATGACTGATGAATTTCCAAGGGATTAGTTAACTGGCGAACTCCCGGATGAATCTAGCGTAAAAAAATATTTTCACCACATTCACATCCGAAGATTAAGTTACAGATCCCTTCCAAAGAAAAAAGGATCATGAAAATGAAGCGAGAACCCTAAATCTCGAAAGAAGAATTTGAGGGGAAGTATGAATGGTATGCGCATACTCTCCGTTGGATTAGGATAGAAATTGGTAACCCAAAACGGTTCAACAGGTCCCATATGTATGTCATGATTACGATTGCTATGCAAGGAATTGACAGGAGTGTTAATGGTAGGGGATAATGTTTGCATCCTTTTCCGGATATGGGGAAATGCTTCGTGGGGTATGGTATGTTCAGAGAAATAGGATATAGTGTTTCGTGTTTAGTTTCGTAAGGAAAGAAAAGGAGAATTAATTAAATTTATTTCCTAAATTGCCGGAAGGATATACCACACTGCATTCTCAGGTAACGGAACAGCAACAACTTTAATTCAAGAGACTTTTTCGAAATAATTGAGAATGATAATACTAAAATTAAATATGATATTGGGTTACAATTAAATAATGGAATGAAGATAGTATTCGATTCAAATGCTTGAAATGAATTGATCGAGGGAGATGTTAATTAAAAAACAAATCAAATAACTGATAATAAATCTGTTTCAGGATATACAAAGAGAATTGTAAATATAGCTTAATGTTATTAAGAAATAGACATATAGACAAAAATAAAAGAGGAAACAGAAGTGTTTTTTATTGTGGTATTTCTTTTTGTTCTACAATTTAGCGATAAAATATAATTACTTCAGAGAGCGCATATAAACAAACTATTTTAAGAAAATGTAATGATGCATTGATATTTTAGAAGCGTCAAATTTGATGATGTGAAATTCAAATGGAAGGGAAATAAAAATATTCGAAATTTCAAATTGCTTTCCATAATTTCATATTCAAAAATATGCACAAATTAATTTAGTAGCTCAATGAAAAAAATTACTCAAAAAGACGATTAAGGCCTGCAAGTGAATACAGGACATGTTTTCAAGTGAAATACAAGACATAGTTCCTTACGGTTTCCAACAAATTCTAGAATTTGAAATTGAACTTAAGTTGGTGAGAAATAAAATCAATGAAAGATCTTCACATGGGCGGTTGATAATTTTTTCTTAAAAAAAAAGTTAAAACACTTTTGTTTTTAAAAAGAAATAAAAAGTTGAATATTTTGAATGCAAGATCCGGAAACAAATAAGCGATCGTTTAAATTACGTTATGAATAAAAAATTTTCTAGTTCAACATTTAATTTATTTTAAGATGAGAATTTCAATAGTAAAGCATCAAACACTTCTCTAATTTTTATAAAACTGTTTTCATAAGATATTATTTCCAACATATCGTGGTCAGCGAGATTAGTTGTACGTTCAACCATAATATTGGTTAAATTTAATAGTTTTAAAGAATTTTTTCTAGTATAGTGATGTGACTGTTTATTAACGTCGCACTGAGAAGTTACATGAGGGCTATAGGTGACGGATTTCTTAATTTTGAAACTCGGTCAAGTGACGAGAACGACACCCGAGTTAGCCCTCTCTCACTTAACTTCCGCACCAAGCCAAAGGAAAGACTTGTGTGACCTAGACTAAATTTAAAGTGCCTCACTCCTACTACACGAAGGGTCTTTAGAGGCATCAGAGGTCAAATTCCTGACTCGACGGAAAAAATTTCGACCACGAGTCCGTGACCATGAGCACTCAGCTACTGTGTCCACTTTTCCTTGTATAATTGATTTCCGTAATAATTAAAAATAATATATCGAAAGAGTGTAAGTTTTACACACTTTCAAACTCATATCGATGTTGGTACCTATATTATCGCTCAATTTATATCAATACTATGCAGCGACTCTCTTCAACTACAACGCCAGAAGTTAAAATGCCTTATTAACTTGCCCGAAAGAGGTGTCTTTTTCAGCCTGGTTGGTAAAGGCGCAGTAAAAAGCGACTGGTCAACTTTTCGCATTCACTGGATCAGGATTCGAAACGCCCCTGGCATTGAAAGGTTACACCACACTCTCCTCTCCATGAGGTAAGAAAACATCATACGCCAAAATTGTAAATCACGGTTCACAAAACACGTAATTGAGGAACCATGAACCTCGACTACCACGAATTATTTGAGTTCGATTGTAGCTCCGTTTGTAATAATTACTCAGATTTGCTAAATAACATAGGTCTTTTAAACAATTATAAGATAAAACAACTAATTTAAATGCGCGTATATTTTTCTAAATATTACATTTATTTAGACTAAATATACAGCGATAAAAACAATATACACTAAGCCATTTAATGCAGGCCAGACTTTCAAGATTCGCTGCAGCTTCTCCCAGAAAATTAAATTTCGATAACTTAAGTAATCAATGAAACAGAATCCTCTCATCAACATTTTAGCTCAAACGCCGCTGCTGGTATCCTTTATCAAAGAATTTAGATCCGAAACCAGCTGATAAAGTTCCAATTAAATAGATCTTTGCGCGGTAGTCTTTCCTGAATCAATCTAGACATCTTTAAAAGGGGGGTCTTTGCAACGGAAGTTTATGCTCCCGAAAGCAGGAGTTTGTATAAAATGTCCTCGTTAAGAACATAAACTGAAAGATAAATGATTATACAGGAAATGGGTTTTTCTTGAAAGTAAGCAAACACCCAGAGCGTTGCCTTAGCAGCTGGATGTCTTCAGTAATAAGTATAAATTAGTAATTATGTCTTGAGTTCTCGTTTTATGATTCAAGTTTCGGAATGATGTGATGGTATTCGTTTGTTTCTTCGAATTGTTTAAAAGGGAAGTCACTTATCTTCATTCATTTTTTTAGGACTCTGGAATAATTCTGCACGGTTTTATTGCAGTCAGTTTTGACATATTTATAGTTATTTGTCCTAAACTCCGATAAGTTACAAATGAAATCAATCTTAAATAAAAATTATAACTAATACTCAGTTGAGTGTTTGGTTTACTCTTTGTAAGTCGCTTTGTTTTTCTCCTTTGTATTAATTGGATTGTAGGGAAAGAAGTACAAGATATCTTTCAAACTACATCAAATGCATGCAATAATTAAAGCTTTCTGACGAAATATAAATATATTGTACAAAAAATACTGATTTTGTAGTACAAAACTTTAATATCCAATAAGTATTAAATAAAGAGAAATACATAAATCTAAACTAATTTGCAAAAAATAGTTTTCACGTGTATAGACAAAATTAATATTAAATTTTAAAACATTATGAAAATAATTTATTAACATTTATATTACATAACAAAAGGAAATATTTATACATGGTTGACTATTGAACGAGGGTCGTTCAATAAGTCCACTGAAAGTCCAAGAGAAGGTGCTCGTAGTATCGAAAATGGTTTGTTATTTTTAGCATCATGACTCATTAGACATCTGTCTAAGTCTCAGTTACTCGTATTCGTGATCATAACGCCTTTCGCACCTCAAAAAATCTTTGTGATAGCTTTTCTAGTAGATAAGATCATCCTCTCATTCTTTGGAGCAGATTCACCGGAAACAACCCATTGTTTTGATTGGTGCTTGCTTTCCGTCGTTTAACGACGATGAATCCATTTATCATTGATGGCGATTACTCGACGCGGCAGCAATGAAATTTTGATTTGGCAGCAAATGACTACCAAATTAGAACTAACTTATGAATGAATGTCAAATTTGTTTCTGCTCCGTTTAACAGATGGCAGCACCTAATCCTTAAAACAATTTACCTTAAAGATGGAATTTGCTTTCAAATACAAGTACATTTTGAACAACTTTCGAATGTAAAAGACTGATACTTTAAAATATTTGGAAAGAGAAAGCTATTTTGATTGTAATAACTATTTTTTATTACAGCTAAATGCTGCGAAACATTATATTTAGAAACAATATAATTATAATTATGCAAAATAGGTGTGTTTAATTGCTCGTAATAAACAATTCCATTATGATAACATAATGTAATAATGTTCGCATTATTATATCATGTTATGCGAAGAAATTATTTAAATTAAATTTTCCTTATAAATTGTGAGAACGTTCACAGCCATGTGTGGTACAGTGAATTTTCTCACACCATTTCTATAGGCGTTTGTCTGGCTCTAGGTAATAAAATACTTTCCCCACTTTCTTGTTAAGTGCAGAATTGCTCGAATTCCTCCCAGTGAGAGACGAAAGAATGCGGAAATAAAGCTAAATATATAGAACGAATAAAGAATCGTAGAAACTAACTGGAAAAAGTGTTTCAGTTTTAAGAAGGTTAGAATATTCGAATGAAAAATTTTTCAACTTGAAACACCTTTTCCGCCTTTAATTCAACTTTCGAAACAAATTGAGGAAGATAAGACACTCCAGGGTCATATCAGAACGAAAGAGATGAAAGTATTTCGTTCGAAATGGAATGGATTTGCAAAAAAGTGGATAAGTGGAAAACCGAGTAATAGGAAAGAATTCATCCTATACACCTTTCTGCAATGATAAACATATGAGTATTCAGACATTTGAACAATAAATGGCGTCGCACTTTAACTCCCGAATTAAAATATAAATCAATGGATAATTACATCGACATTTATGCATTTAAAAATGACAAGTAAAAATTCACAATTCTTCATTCAACAAAATTTAAAATTAAAAATAAACTAGATTCTTAAAGATTCAAGTATATATGTATCGGTAGTAGTAGATATACAAATATTCATATCATTATTATTAAAAGCTATCAAAAAAATCATAATTGATGTATTAAATCGCAAGTCTTTAATTCTGACTGTTTCTGTTAAAAAAAGTTTGGAGAGAGAAAATCCCTAGTTGAAGTACATATTCTTTCCATCGAAATGCACTCATTTTCTATTCAATAATTAATTTCAGTACGCTAACCAAAATTATGTTTAAGCTCATATACAGCAATTCCTACCTCCGTAAATTACTCAATTAATTCGAATGATACATATGAAACACACGCCGAGCGTCCGAACATTCGAGTAAAGGAGACGGAATAAATATTACCGGGATAAAGAGTCCCAGAAACTTAAACTAAAGAAAATGTTTCAGTTTTAAGGAGAAGGCTCGAATCTGCGAATGAAAAATTCCTTCAACTTGAAACATCATTGCCACCTTTAATTCAACATTCGAAACAAATTGAATAAGATAAGAGACTCCGGGGTCATATCGAAGCGGAGGAGGAGAGTGCTGAGCGAAAGAGAACATTCTATTCGAATTCGAATGCATTCGTAAAAAAATAGGAAAGTGGGAAAAGTGAAAATCTCTCAATTGAGTCACCCGTTCCTTTAACGATGGAGACCCCATTTATCGCAGCGCTTATCGACAGAGGATAATTTAATCGCTAATGACACCTCTGATGTCATTAGCCGTATTAGAAAAGACGCGGAAAACTTTTGCAGTGAAAGGACATTTTCTCTTGGATATAACCGCTGCATCTTCTGCGTTCTTTTAGCCTCCTAATCAGGGGACAATTAATGCTCTTGAAGGGGGCTCTCTGCAAATGATACGAATGTTTCGATTCGTCCACTTAGGCAAGAAGGGGAACATCTAAGAATTCGAAGGAAGATTTGGAAATTCCTTGCAGTACTTGAAAAGAAATAGAGCTATTTTCCTTTTCAGATCCGTTAAAAATTAACGACTCTCTCAAATAAGGCTCGCCAAAACGATTTATAATGAGCTGGCTGAATTTCGAAAGGCATTGAGTGACTAAGTTATCTAACTTAGATGTATGGATGAGCAACACAACAACGATGTCGTGATTATGTCAACTAGATTAATCTGCTCATTCATTGCAAATAGTGTGTCTGAAATGACAACAATGAGATATTTTTAAATTGACTCACGTGAGCTTGATATGTGATTGACAATAAACAACTATTGCAAACCGAATAATGATGGTACGAAATATGTCACAAAAAACTACGCTACAAATGAGTCGCTGCAATTATTCTTCCATAAAAAAACCATCCTTTTTTTTTACTTTTGATTGATTTTTGAAGGCTTAGATTTTAAATTTAAAAGCATTCTTATTATCTCTTTAAAAGTAATGAATCAGAACAAATCCGAACGAAACATTAAGGACAAGCTAAATTACAATATTCTCTTTTTGAGAGCCGTCATAAAGTTAAAATTTTATCTCTCATTCTAAATTTCGAATAAGAACAAGTCACCAATCAAAATATACCAATTTTGTGACTGTACAATCAAATTAATACGAAAGGAGCAGTTTATTTGGATCATATCCATAATAGAAATTCTCAATTTTGATTTCCAATTTATATCAACTACATGTTATATTTAAAGCAATTCTGTGAGAGAAATGCAAGTTAATTTAAAAAATATTAGGAAGAAATGATGATGATGATAGTGAAGTTTTATTGGCGCAAGAGCCAGATGTGGCCATACTGCGCCAAATAAGGTAAATCTGTGATCTGGAAGTTAAAATAATGAAAAAGAGTGATCGACAAGAAAGGTCAAGTGAGGAAGTAAAGTTTATTGGCGCAAGAGCCATATATGGCCATGTCGCGCCAAACAAGAATTAACTGTGGTCTAGACGAGAAGAAATTGAGGAAAAGACAAATTGGTTGAGAAGGAGGGTCGAAAATAGAGAAGGATTGCTAGGGTATCCCGGGGGTGCGTCACCCGTGTTTACCAAAGACAGTTTAACCCCATGGGGAAGAAAAAGATCCCCAAGATGCCTCGGAGTCATGATGCCCGTACTTAACAAAAGAAGGCAAGTTCCTGAAGTCCTCTGATATAATACCCTGGGGCAGGGTGCCCGGCTATACCCCCAGACGCTGGGTACACATTTTAGTCGCCTCTTACGACATGTATGAGCTACAGTGGGACTATTCTGTCATTCCCGGTCACCACACGGGTCATATTAGAAAGAAAGTAAACGAGGCAAAAACTATAGTTTCAAAAAGAACGATGAAATTTATTACGAGTCATACACGTGGTTGTTTGAAATATAATTCATACATGAAAAAACAATTTAAAAATTCCAGGTAAAAGAATTCAAATTAAACACCATTATAGATAATTATATTTAAAGACTTTGATATTACATTTTCCCAAGAGATTAATGGATACAGTTTTTTTTTAAATGAAACTATTTACATACAAACATTGTTGCCATTTTAACTGCATTCGTGACTAACCCGTACGTCGAGAAAATACTAATAACTAAAACAATGATATTTAACCGTACTCGCGGAAATCGATTCACTGTACAGAGCATGAAAGGCTGCAGATTAATTACGTCATCATTGATCATTGTGTTATAGGCGGAACAATTGAAACAGAAGCTCTTAAATTCATTGTATAAAAGACGAAATTCAATAACGAACGGCTACCTTAACAAACCTGTCTGAAATGTCTGATTTGATTAATCTAATTTATTCATATGGGAATCTAAAGTTTCGGATTTAAATTTGTAAATGATCCCTTTGTTGAATTGAGAAATATTCTATCAGCGTAAATTGTAGCCAACACTTTTAAACACAGTTGAAACTGGTTGACAACTTAGTTATGACAAACAACGAAGGAATATTTAATTTATCTCAAGAAAATGCGCAATTAAATGAAAATGTCAACCATAATTTATTTTTCCCGATGTATTTCCTGATTTACCTCATGAGACTTCGATATAATATGAATGTTTACTCATTTCCTATTGCTCAGTAGCTAATTACGAACAATGCATTTCGATGAACATATAGTTTCTAGGATTTGTAAGTAAAATGTATGGTATCAGTTTTTAGTTGGTTCGTTACGTTATCCACATAACACAGTGGATTTAAATTTATAAAAGAATCATAATCTAATATCATTATGGTTGGTATCAGTTTTTCCAAAACTTCGGTTAAGATTTTTTCTTTTTAAAGAAAAGAAAGAAATTTTTTTGAAAAAAATTTCAAAATTTTTTCAGAAGCATTTTTTATTTTACTATTTCAGTATTCATTTAAAATGACAGGTTTTTTTTAGTAGCCGCGAGCTCATGGCTAACGTTATTTTAATCAAGTCATTGGTTCCAGTTCTGTGGTTTCATTTAAGACTGCAATAGAGGTGGGCATTATTTCACGTAATAAGATAAACAATAGTGTTACGTATTTGGAACCTATTCCGTCAATAAAATATTGCATACAAAAACCTATTAATTTTTTATCATTTCTTAAAATGCATATCTTGTAATTTTTTTACACTTGAATATTTCAAATTTGTAAATTTTTTTTATATCACAAAACGTATTACATAAGTGAAACTTAATCCAGAACTAATGAGGTATTGGAATTGTAAACCAAAATTAATGTAGTAGAATATATTCAAAAATAATATGACTACATAGCATATTGAAAAAAGTAATAGGATATATGAACACATATACTGAAAGTAATAGTATATTGTAACTTATTACCAGACTAATATGGTAGAAACTATTACTTAAAAGTAACATTTATCACGCCTCTAGACTGTATTATAGTGGGGCTGATGCACGTTAAATCTGTCGTCCAAAGTCTTCGCTTTTGCGTGTAGTGGAAGTTGGGAAAGTGGTATGTTACTTCTAAGTACGGACTTTAATTTGGATTAGTTCTTGAAAAGAAAGATATTTCTTTTTGTATGCCCTTAGACATTACCGTCTTTCAGAATTGACCATATATCTGGAGTTCCAAACATAAACAGAGCAGTGAGATAGTTATATAAAAGTATAACAGACCTGGATCGTATATTCAATGTGTGAACAGAAACCAAAATTAAATAAAACAGAAGCTATAAAAAAGGTTTTTCGACTTATGAAGAAAGTTACATAATCATTCTAATTTTGTAATAAACTATTTACAAAAACTATTTTATAAATTAAGTTTGTCAGCTATTGACATCTATATAGCGTATCTATTTGTAAAATGTAGCACAAAATTGCTGCGTTAAGAGAGGCTTTCATTTATTTAAGCCAACATTTGATGACAGAAAAATGAAATAAATAATTATAGTTTCAAATTTTGCTTTCGAAGAAAGCTGACATAAAGAAATTTGTCTTATTTTCTGGTTTAATCCTCTCAAGTTGTTAAAAGACTTCATTTTTAGGGGGAGGGGAATATTTAAGACCGTAGGCTGATTACGAAGTTGATAGAGCTTAAAATCCTTTTCCTACACTACCGGTAAAAATCCGCCAAAAATGCTTAAGTATACAAGTATATTAAAATAATCAAACAAGCGACTTCAGTTTTAACATCCCCCACCCTTGAAATACACATCTGTATGAAAGCTGAATTCAAAGAACTTAAAATTTTGCAACTGAAATCGCAACAAAGAAATCAAACAACTTTTTGCTAACACATGTTTCAGCCTCATCGAAATCAAAGACCGTACACTTCGTGATCAGAAAACACTTGACGAATATTTACTCTTAAAAGTCGCAGAAACGTTAAGTACCTGGTTGCATCAAAGGGTTTTTGGAACATCCCAAGACACACTCTTCTCCTAAAACCTTTCCAAGTGAACGGCGGGACTTAGAGAAACTTTATTTCCTCATCAGATTCTCGAACTCTGTGTTCAAGAAACTTTTATAATAAGTTTCGTGGGCCCGCCTTTGAACTAACCTAGAGAGATCCCCGACCCACTGGCGTTGAAAGAGAGGCATCCAGCTTTATTCGAGCACGTTACGATAGCGTTGATTTATCGGATCGCTTTATCGACTGATTTACGTCGTGTTCAAGACTGGTAGTATGCATTTCCGAAATTGGTTGGCTCCACTGATGTTTGGCGACGTATTTCAGCCTCGGCTTTCAGTGAGTTAAAGCTCTAGGATATCCGCTAAATGACGCTAATGGGCCTCATTCACGTAAGAACGGCCCTTGGCGCACGCCGAGTAACTTTGATTACAATGAACTATTTTTGTATGCCATTGTAAGCTTGTCTTACTCAATAGAGATGGGCGATGTAATGGTAAGAATGGATTAAGTCTTGGAACGCATTCGCAGGCTCGGGATATAAACTTATCGTTATATATTGTTCAAATAACTTGTGACTCCCGCGCGTCACTATTATTGTGATGTTAGGCTATTCGCGATTTTTTTTTCACTAACCTCGTTGACTTTATAGTAATTTGAATTGCATAAAATTACAATCGTATCCCATTGCAAATGAAACGTAGATGAGGATAAGAAGTTCAATGACTTGAATTAAATGCAGTGATATATAAATAAAATATAACTGAAAGAAAGGAAAGGGAGATAGAGGATAACGCCAGTCTGATTGTTATTGGTAAATTGGATTTAAGCATCGTAATCAATCTTTTAGATTAAAGTGCTTCTTTGTCTAAGAAACACTTCAGATAAGAAGCTATTGGTTTTGAGAAGTGTTTGAATCAGAACGAGCGAACTGGTAAGCTAAAACATTATTAGTTGATCAAAATCTAAAACTGATGAGTTAAGTGAGATTCAAGAGAGAGCGACCTTGTCAATTCTTTAGTGAAAAAAAAAATATTTTGTCTTGCTCTTATGTAACTTCAATTGGCGAATTACTGACTATTCAATTCGAAGGAAAGATGGGAGTAGAATTAAATAATGGAGGAAGGATGTCACTCTATGAATTTGTTAAATCGAAACTCAATAAGTAATCAGTCAATAAATAGTCAAACAATAAAATCTTAATACTATGTTTATTCGAGTCTAAGAATAACTTAAAATACATATTGGTGTTTTGAATGTGGATAACCAACTCGCATCCTCAACCAAAGAGAAACTGAACATTCTAACTCCACAAGTTGATACGATCCCAGAACAATACTTATTTCCCGAGTGCGAGTAAATTATTAGCTTTCCTTTGATCATTTAATTTTCTAGCACCAATGTCGTGTGCATTATAGTTTCGTTAACATTCTATCTCCTTTTTGCACTTTTAATATGTTCAATCTCTCCCCGTTATCTTATCCTCATTTCTTATTCACTACATAGCAATATATAGATATATATAGCAATGCTGATTTACATAAGTAACAATATACTCACAAGGAGAGGTTCTCAAATCAAATAATATCAATAAGTAACCCAAAAGGTTGGTTGAAGGTAAAAACGCGCGAGAAACGTTATAATTTTTTTTTTTTTTTTTTTTTAGTTTCAAGCACGTTTACATCATATATATTTCAAATGACATTTGTAACTTCGATTTATTCTATATAAATTTATCTCGTATTCTAGCCCATAATAAAAAATAAAACACGGGGTCTGCGCTCCTACCAACTGGGCTGAAAAGACGTCTCCCCTCGCCAGTTAAGAAGACATTTTAACTTCTGACGTTATTGTTGACGCGAGTCACTGCATACTCCCCCTCCAGTATCATCGTGATGATACGAAGATAATCATTGGTATTTTTGTGCAGAAGGTTACTTTGATTTTTTCAACTATTATTGTAATTGATATACATCCCCTTCCTGTTCAATTGAGTTTTGCCTGGGACAGTTTCCATTTGAGCCATCGGGTGTTTTGCGTTGAGTGGCGGGTCTCGTCGACACGTGGGCCAGAGCCGGAATATCACTAGTCGTGATTTTTTGATGTTGTCTTTAGTTAGACATACAGGGGCAAATGTTTTGCGTCGGGGGTATATGCAATCAGTAGCTATAGGCTACGCTGCCATCTAGTGTTCAAGTCCTGAGTGACCAGTTCGGGATCGGACGTTTTTTCCAAGGCACCGGGGGATGTTATTCTACCTTGCGCCTCTGTGGAGGGGGAGAGAGTGAGTTGACCTTGATGCGGCAGCGTTGTTTCGAATTCTGGTCCAGTGGATCCGAAGAATGAGCTCCAAACAACTAGGCTGAAAAGACGTCTCATCTGGCTAGTTAAGTAAGGCGTTTTAACTTCTGACGTTGTTGTAGACGAAAGTCGCTACATGCTTTAAAAAATCTCTCTATAAAGCAATGTTATCCTATGATTTATCGTTTCAAGCTCCATAGGCAGTGACGTTGAATTTGGATTCTGAATATGCCAGAAACGGTCCCGTGGAATAATAGAAATAGCTGCATGCTGAGTTCAAAAGAACTCCCAGCCCTCTCGTGGCGTGTTGTAGTGTGGAAGTTACAATAAAGAAGTATTAGCTCAGACATCCTCTTGTCATTTGACCGAGGTTTTAAATTCTGAAGTCAGTTGCCAGTATACTTAAAGAGATGTCATTTTAAAACTAAGTAATCAAAGACGTATTTCTACTACCTAATTTATGTCTTATTTGGATTACAATATAATATATCAGGTTAGATAAATTATTGATTCATAGTCCCTTCCAAAACAGGTAATCAAAATAATTACAAAAATCCACCGACGGGGAATTCCCGATGAAATAATTCAGGCACCGTTAAGTGAAAAGATAAAATACGAGAGGATATTGTAAAGTTTAAATTATAGCTAAGAAATAACTAATATATTAGGATAAAATTTATTCTGCTTATTTATTGATCCTTATGTACATAATGTTGTAAATTACAGCAATTAATATTGATTTGTTTGGTTTCAGAAAGCCATGGATGGAAGTAACCCGCAGTATGGAAAATATAGAGTTCAATCTACTGAGTTCTAAGATGAAATGCTGAGGGAAATGTATAACTCTAGATGGAGACTATGCATATATAAAGAATAATAAATATAAATTAAGTCTCTGTCTCTCTCAATTATTTTTCAGTAAAAATTAAAATATTACGATATAGCAGGTTACTTCTATCTACGGTTTTCTAATTCCAAACAAATCAGTATTAAAAGCTATGATTTACAACATTATGAACCTAAGGATCAGTTAATATATAGAACGAATTTTATCCAGATTTCTCGGTTATTTCTTAATAGTAA
Source organism: Nephila pilipes (assembly GCA_019974015.1). Taxonomy (NCBI): domain Eukaryota; kingdom Metazoa; phylum Arthropoda; class Arachnida; order Araneae; family Nephilidae; genus Nephila; species Nephila pilipes. The sequence goes on from BMAW01019223.1 coordinate 299,068, forward strand.
TTAAAACTTTACGTTACTCTTTCGTATTCGAGGGGACATTCTAAGTTATCCGTACACCTATAAAACGTCATTTTTGTCAAAATTTTCGATTTTCTAATTTTAATGTCAGTTTAAAATTTAAACTTTTTTCTTTCTAATAATGTTTGAATTTTGCTTATACCGTATTTAGAACTTAAGTTACAGGGATTTGAATTTTACTCGGTAGCTAATTTTTAATTGCATTTGAAAGTTTGTTTTTGATTTTTCTCAAAATGAGTTTCCTCGGCATATTTACATATGACAACACAGATAGCAGAAAAAGTTATGTACCAAATTAATTAAAATTTTGCAAGTATCTTCTTTATATAGTTTTTATGAACCCTTAATATTTTTATGGTTGTAAAATAGATATGTTTTTAGTAACAAAGGTGTGAGTCATGTATTGTTTTAACTTTTTTTTTGATTTTGCATTGTTATTTCACTCGAAACACAATAAAAATTGTAGTAATATGATTTTCATCATGAAAGTAGTACCAACCACGAAAAATGTTATGATGAATAAGATAAATTGACAGAAGAATGATATTTTTGGTTATTTCTGAGTTATGAGCGTTATTCTAATATTCAATTTATGTAGTATTTCACCATATTTTCCACTACGATTTTTTTTTTTTTTTGAATTAAAAGCAATTATTAAATATGTTTTTCACAATTTTAGGTTACATTTCAGCATTAAAAAATATTTTGATAGCAAATAACTATGTATTTCAAAAACTTTTCTCCGAAGGTGTACGGATACCTTAAAAAGAAACTTTTTTAACAAACTGAGTGAAACCCAGATAGCAAGTTCGGATACGGCGCAATAAACGTAGTATAAGTTTTAACCTACCATTTCAACTGATGAAAAAAAGGCAATAACCTTATATAGTAAAAAAAAAAAAAAAAAAAAAACCCTCTCTGAAACAGCATAACTGATTGGAAGGCAACCCCTACTCTGCGTTAACTGACAAAGATAAATTGGAGCTACTGTTACTTAAAAACTTTTTACGAATAAATCATATGGGAAATACTCACATATACACTGTATTCAAATCGTCACGAATACTCTCGATATTCATCGCAATTATTCATTATAGTGTACACTTTACAACTTCTACTGGCTGAGTTTTCAAACAATGAACATTTTCCCTTAAAAATGTACACCGAGTTTGAAAAAAATTATCTCTGATCTAGTTTCTAAGCGAGAAAAATTTCAACTTATGATTTTTTTTGCCGCTCATTTTTCTATAGCTATCTTTCGCTTTCTTCTCCATCGCTGTGAAGATATTATCAATGTCACGCAATACAGAACATAGATCTGAAACATTGAGAGGAGCACTAGAAGATGAATGCTTGCAATTAGAACGAAAGACAGGAACAGGAACTTGGGGGTAATATATAAGATCAAAAGAATGTTAAAAAAATCGAGTGGGACCGGCAGAAAAATCGATAAGAAAAATGGTGAAGTCATAAAAGAATTTTTTTTTTATCGATGATCGTTTTGAAGAATCTAAAAATAATCGGGAAAAAAGTTGAGGATATAATAAGTTATGACGTATCATCATCTCTTACTGAAGCTTAGAGCTTTAAAACCATACAGAAACGCATATTTTCTTCAGTTTCTTATCGAACTTAAATTTGGTTAATCAGCACTTCAAGATTAATTGGACTGCCTCCTAAGTAGTCAAGGATTAATCCTGTTCTTAAAGATACAAATCGAGACAGTAGTAAAATATTACAAACAAATTACGAAAGAAAAATGCTGTGGATACGAAGAAACAAGTGGTTAAAAGATTAAGATCTAAGTTTGTAATCATTAAAAGAGAAAAAAAATCCAATATAAGGTCACCATTAATTTGCTTCTAATTTTAATACTCTTTAAAACGTAATTTAGGATTAACTACCGAAGAAGTTATTAGTCAAAGATCGATTTTTGTCTGGAAGAAGTGAACCGACATACTTATAAAAAATTCGACAAGTAGATTAAATAAAATTAAAAAAAAAGTAAAAGTTATAAGATACAAATAGTTAAAAGATTAAGATCGCCACTTCTAAGTAGTGAAGGAAAAATGATTTAAGTACGGGTCAATCTCCTACGCCTCATTTCAAATGCGAGATTAAATCTTGTTTAATGCGATTTTGTTTTCATCTACGTTACAGTAACATTATTAACTATCAGTATATAGCAAATAAGTTCTTTGAAATGCCCAATGAATTTGAAATTGCAATAAAGAATGCGCCTTAACATAATAGGAATAAACCTAGGTTTCTTTTTCTAGTGTGTTGAGAGAAAGATAATATTTCAAAGAAATGTAGCCAGAGAGAAAATATAGTAGGAAAATAAAAAGAGTGAATACTTATAAGTACAAAAAAATTTAATAGCTTTTTCTTTCTTTTTTTTCAACTTCATAAATTTGAATTTGTCTCTTAAAGTTAATGATGCTTATACAAAACTAAAATTGAGAAGTGATTTTGATTTATAAGTCTACTAAAAACGAATTATGACAGTAAATATAGAAATAAATTTGAGGGAAAGTAATATCGCACGAATACCACATAAATTAGCCCAATCGTGTTTGTGCGGAATTATGTGTATAATAATCAATCGCGGAAGAAACTATTTTAACGTCATTTATGCTACATTTTTTTTTCTTACAGTAATGCAAGTCACATGAAAAATAAAGCTCCAGATTAATTTACAAATTAAAAATTACAAATATTTTAAAAACTCCAGCATTTAAAACATGTAAATTTACCAGCAACATTATCACACAATTTAAATTCTTCTATTTTTGATTCCAAATTCAAATCGTTGTCCCTAGTTTTTGTTTAACGCTTTTACAGGTTACACTAACAAAATGGATTAATTCATCGAAATATTTAAATAATACTGTTTTTAGAATAATATGTGTAGTAACTAGATACAAATTAAAAGAATAGTAATACGTTATTTTTATATAATAATCGAATAAAAAATAACATATATAAATATATGCTATTTATTTCCATTTGAATTAAATCATTTTTATTGTATAAAGCATGTTCAATATCTTATTTTCTAAATTTAAACTGATTCTATGGACATAATTTTATATACAAATTTATGTGATAAAAATAACACATTTAATTAATGTTTTTAAATTTTGAGGATACAGCCTGATATTTTTTTTTTGTGTATTATAAGCACATGAATTTATATTTTCTTACCTAAAATGTGTTTTAAGTTTTGAATTTTGCTCTGTAATATTCGACGGAGGAAGTTTTGGATCATATGATCTATAAATATTACTTGCAGAAAGTCTAAATAATTATTTTAATGTTGTTCGTCATTGATGTTTCGCGAAGTTAAATGGCGATAACATATTTTGGATAAATTTTCATTTATAACATTATCACACGTCGCAACGGGTTCTCCAGTGTGTTCCCCTTTAACTAACCTCTGGAGCTACTTTACTACAATGTTTTACATGTGAGAACCTCACATTGTGAAAGAACCGTGATACGCATTAAATAGCTTTACTATATAAGAAGTTTAAGTGAACAGGAAATATTGTGAAAAAAAATTTAGGAGTCATTTCTGGAATAAGAATGTAGAGAATTAATTAGATTCGAATCAAGTCAATTCATTCAATTACACCACTTTTTCCAAATTGTGATAAGGATACTGCTGGAGATAGGTGAAATTTTTTTAATGGATAGTTGAGTAGCTCAGAAAAGAATAGACACCACAACTCGCAAGGAAACCCAAATTCGAAATCAAATTTTTCAGCATAAAATTACTCTTTCAATACGTGATTGCTTAAAAAAGAAACCATCTTGGGGGTAAATTAAATATTTGTCACCGGCAAAAAAAGGAGAGAACTATAGCTCTCTTTTTTTCTCTCACTATTTCTAACACAACTTTAGATGATAATAAGAGACTCCATTAATTTATTCTTACAAATACAGATTTTTTTACTGGATTTTACGAAATAATTACACAACAAAAAACAAAAGGAAATGTGTTGATTAGTACCTTAAAATTAACCGATTTTAAAAGTTCTCAAGTCTAATTTAAAATACTAAAGAGATTTAATTTTAATATTTTTTTTTTCCTAAAAAAACTAAATTTCGAATGTAATTAACAATTCAATAACGGGTTGAATATGATTTTTTTTTTCTTCATTTGATGTTTAACCATTTAACGAAGTTTTAAACTCTATTAATACTTTCGCTTTGGGCTAATATTCTTAAAACGCTTTTTATAAATCGGGGTACTTTAGCTTTATAAAGATATTCGTATTTCAACATATATGTATTAGAACTGCGACAGTTATTTTTATAATTAAAATATTTTATTGAGTAATATTAACGAAGCGGCTCTCCTTAACACCAACACAAGAAGCTAAAACGGTTTAATAACTAGACCGAAATAGATGTCTCTTTTAACCTAGTAAGAGGTGCAGCAAACCACAACCGATCAACTTTTCTTCGGACTCACTGGACCAGGATTCGAAACTGCCAAGGACAACCAAGGTCACCAACAGCTCTCCCCCTCTACAGAGTCAAAACATTCACCCGTCGAAGTGGTGACCTAGGACTCGAACGCTAGATGGCAGCACAGCCTAGAGCTACAGGTTGCATATGCACCCGACGCAAAACACTTGGCTATGTGTCTAACTAAGACAATCGCAGGTAAAAATCATGGCTAGTGACATTCAGGCGACAGCGCACGTGTGACCGAGAACGTCACTCAACTAGAGACAGCTGATGACGTCAAATGGAAAAATGTTCCACGCAAAACTCAATTCAACAAGGAGGGGATGCATATCAATTGCAGTAATGGTTGGAAAAACGTCTTTCTCTACAAATATCGTTTAGAAGGTTTCTCTTCGTATCATCACAATGATACTGGAAGGGGATATGCAGCGGTTCTCTTCATCACCAGAAGTTAAAATGTTTTAATAACTAGACCGAGTGAGACGTCTCTTTTGGTCTGGCTGGTAAAGGCGCAACAAAAATGGACCGTTCAACTTTTCTTCGGACACACGGGTCCAGGGTTTCACACGCCACCGGTACCCAATGTCTACTATTTCCCTTCAATAGGTCGAAAATCAGACAACGCAGAATTAGTATTATTTTTTATCACGATACTCGGTGAAACAGCTTCCGTTGTGTAACGGTTCTTCATAGTTTTTGCATACATTAACTAAAATGGGAAACCAAGAAATCACTTAATTTCTTTTGTGGAAAAATCAGTTCCTTTTAAAGCATTTATGAAGACTTTAAACATAGTAACTCGTTCATCCTAATATATATTTGTTTCATGACACAGATACAAGAGAGTAAGACATCATTAAAATATAAAGCTCAGCTGCATCAACGATATTTCCTGGTAATTCTTGATTAACGATATATCTGGATTTCCTTCAAATGGTTCTAACCGTGGTAAAGAATCAATATCGTCCCATACATTATAAACATCAGTTTTTAATTCACTATTAGTAATTTTATTTTCCTTTGATTCAGAAGTACTATTACTGTATATTTCATATAAAGTATGTTTGCTCTGTTTTCGATAGGTACAGTATCATTATTATCACAATCACCAGTTATATATATATATATATAAATCTGATAATTCATCATCAATTTCATTTTAAAATTCACCAAATTTATTTCTTATGGTAAGGAACAAACAATTATTACGTGTTGAATTGAATCCACCATTATGTAACTAATTGACTAAAAAAAACAAATACATACAAAGGAAATATATACAGTAACAAATTTAAAAATATACCAGTGTAAATATATAACCTCGTTATTTAAGAATTGACCATGAAAACTCATACTTCTGGCAAAACGAGAAATCTTCTTTTCTGATTGTAGTTATTTGTTTATTTATTTATTTATTTTTTTTAAAAAAAGAAATCTCGTTTACGGATATGAGTGTGTTATACGGAATTGAACCAAAATTTATTTTTCCTTTCACCGAACAAAATAAAACATCTCAACCCTGACTGTTCCTTCCACCGTTCTTAAATAAAAGACTGAAATAAACCACCAGGCCAGACCATAGTATTTTTAACAAAGCGTCTTAGATGCAATCTTATGCTCTTGTCTATCGCTATTACTTTCTTTGCGTTCCCAAGCCCTACTTAATACACTGTTTCTAGCCCAACAAAAATGCCCAAGACTTCTTCAGCTGACCAGGTATTATCGTAAAAGATATGGATATAGTCGGAATAACAGGAGGGGGAAAAGGGAAATAAAACTTTCTCTTTTTTCCCTTCTTTCTAAAGATAAGAGGGAAAAAGTTCAGAAGTCCAAGGGAAAACGGTAAGAACTGTTTTTCTGATGTTTTGGTACACACATGCATGTGTGTGTATACATATAATCGGATATTTCTACGTTGAATGTCTTTTAAACGGAGGGAAAAAAATACTTCTAATATTTTTTATTGACCTTTTTTTTTCCTCGTCCGAAACTTCGTTTCCGGACATGCGCTAAGCATAAGCAGGAAATTAGATGTCGCTTGGGAATATAGTTATGTAAGATATCTTTTAGACATTTCATCGGAAGGTTACGGGAAGAAGAAAAATATATTTTCCTATTTTTTTGTTAGTTTTGTTTTTGTTTTATGTCGTAGTAGAGATATTCTATACGCTATTGACGGCGATCCACGATCAATCTTAAAAAATGTGACACGGAAGGAAAACCAGGGAAAAAATTCCCAGGCTTGACGACGGCGAATACGATTGCTTAAATGCACGACATTCGATCATTTTCAACAACGTTATAGTACTCGTTGTTAACCGCTTTGTAGTTTTGTCAGTACGCATTATGTGTGCAGGAATCGTTTTCATTCCTTTTCTTTTTCATATTGTCCCAGAAGACATACAGTCAGTTATTTTCCGATTGAGCTTTGTCTCTTACTTCGCTCTTATTTTTATTTTTACTTGTAATGTAATTAAAAATTTCTCTTTAAGAGAAAAATATCAGATAAAATAATGCTCTTAATATTCCCACACATATATACAGTCGAACAATGTTAACACACGAGTTTGCTTTACACGAGATTTTACTATGGCTCCCTTGATAAGCAAACACTTTTGGTACCCCTCCGAAATATTGCGGCGTTTTAATTTTCGTTTTTATGAAACTGAAATTTATCTTTTGTTCGGATGACGTATCATTGATGGGTGGTTTTCGACCCCGTGGAGGGGGAGAGATTTGTTGATCTTAAGATGCCGGCCACGTATCGAATCCATTACCAGTGGGTCGGAATAATTGTTGATTGGTCGCTTTCTATTGCGCCTTTACCAACCAGACTAAAAGAGACGTCTCTCTTGGGCTAGTTATTGAGGCGTTTTAACTTCTCGTCTTGTTGTTTGAGAGAACAGCTGCAACGTCATGAAGAGCAGGCATTAAAACCTCTTTTTTTTCTATCTATTTTATACAAGATATATTAATCATAATTTCTCAGAAAGAGAAAAGTTCCAGGTTGGATTATTATTATTATATTTATTATTATTATTTTGTAATAGATAATTTTCAAGACTTCAAAGTCAGCGAGATTAGTTACACGTTCAATTATTTTGTATTGCTCAAAATTTAAGAGAGAGCTATACAGGTTTTTCTAGTATAAGTGATTTCTAAGCGATTTATTATATAAATTATCTAAGCTTTTTTGAGCAACAGGGATCTCAAATTAGAGCACAGTAAATAAAATCTATATGCAAGAGATTAAGAAGGAACAAAATTCCGTTAAAAAAACAATGGTCCATTAAGGATCATTTGATAAAAAATAAACTCAATTTTTTAAGAATTATTCCAAGAGTTTCTTTATTAAATACTTTAAAAAATTTTTGTAATTAGTAATTAACTTACATATTGTAAAAATAGCATACATAACCATGAATTTATTTTCTCCAATTAATCAATTGCATTGCTATTTAACGCAAACTTTGGCTCAGCAGAAAATTCATATAGATGCTGGAACTTATATTACCGTTCAATTTACATAATAGTATAATTTGTGGTTCACTTAACCCACGGTTAAATACACATAGACCCGATTACCACTTGTTAACGGAATTACACTGTAGTTGAAAAAGGAAACATTAATTTATCGTTCTAACTTTGTAATACCCCGTTTACTACTTCCATCTCCTCCCATTCTCAGTACTTGTATATAAGAGTCAATAATCAACACAGTCAAATGAATACAGTCACACAATGATGATAAGTTATTTTGTTCAGATCTACGAATATTTAAAAGTCAATACTTAGTGTCTTAAAATAAACTATTGTAAATGGGATAAAAATTGAAATATAATTTTCACGCAACCTTTTTTATGTTCAGTCTCAAACCAATTCTAGAAAAACTAAGCAGATTAAACGAATATTTTTTTGCAGTCTAAATTTAATAACAAAAAAGAAAATTCAGTTGTTATTCAATCGTTTTTGGCGAATTGTATACACAAACAAAAAAGAATTTTTATTTTTATTTTGGCCAATATAAAACAATTTAGGGGTTAGAAGATAGAAACGAAAGACAAATACATTTTTATATGATGATAACTTTCTTTTGTTGAGATAATAGACGGAAAAAAACATAATAATATAATTTCGGTAAGGGTACGATCAAGGGACAATGACCAAAAGACTAAGACTAACACTTCTTTTTTTATAAAGTCATAAGTTATATTAAGACCCTAGGACAAAGGAAAATGATACGAACATAAAATTTTATACGTTAAGAGGTAAAGAAAATAAACGTAAAAAAATGATTAGGTTCCTGAGAGGGTGTCTACCATTGGTGGTTTTTATGGAGCAAAATATAAAGATAAGACATACATTTTTACACAAGCTTAATTTTTTATACGTTAAGAGGAAAATGAAACAAAAGAAAGGGTCCGATTTGCTACTTGAGTGGATCCAATAAGGCTTGTTATAAAGATTCTGCGATAAAATACAGAAAGAATCCGATTCATTTTATTTGGATACAATTTTTGTGTGGTTAGAGAAGGGGAAAGTAAAGATAAGGCTATGATTTGCTACTCACTAGACTCTGGTCAAGAAACACTAACCAGAAAACCATATTTTTTTATGTTCATAACAAGAATTAGTTATATCTAGACTCAGAATAACAAAAACGACACTAGTACAGTAAATAGGAATAAATTTTATGAGCACAGCGAAACGAATGAAAGTATTTTATACGCAAATTATACCATATTCAAAAATATTACTATAGCGAATATCACAAAGACAAATAAAGCGGTTGCGTTTTCTTGATATAAGAACAAAAATTTCTTCCACGAAATACGCAAAAAAATAAAAATAAAAAAATCTTATGGATTTAGAGAAGAAAGATTGTGATTTTTTTTTTAGTATAAAGAATTAAATGTTAGAATAAACAGAAATATTTCTAATTTATTTTAATCAATTCGAAACAAATATTTCACTCAGGCACGAAATTAAGTTTTTTGATTAAGTGCATAGTTTATGTCTTGATCAATAAGTAACATACTACATTCAATACTGATAAGCATATTGCATAACATACTGACTTGTCAAGCTTGAAGTAGCCAGAAATGTAATGGAAATTACCAATTCATTTCGGATTTATTGTACCAAAATCCTTATCTCTCCAAATCCTTACAAACTTAACTTTGATTCATAAGTTAGTTTTGATTTGGTAGTCATTTGCTACCAAATCAAAAGTCGATTGTTGCCACGTCGAGTTGTCATTGTCGGTGAGACCTGGATTCATCATCATGCACCATAAATCAAGCAAAAATCAAAACCTTGGGTTGCATCCGGTGAGCCTTTTCCAAAAAAGGAGAAGATAGTCTCACCGGCCGGAAAAGTTATGACGTAGAATTTTTAAGGGGCGAAAGGCATCATAATCACGAATATGAGTAACTGAGACTTAGACAGCTATCTAGTAAGTCATGATGCTTACTAAAAACAAACCATTTTTGATGCAACGAGCACCATCTATTTGAATTTCTTTAGACTTATTGAACGATCCTCGTATATTCATTATGACAAGCCTATTTTTTACAAATTTTATCAACAAAAATAATTTTTTAGAGCCAAATTACTGGGTACTAAAATTAGACATCTGAAAATTCAATGACAAGTACTCATAGCTCATAAATCATTACCCACGATATAAATACCTACAGAATTTCCATACGGGGAGAAAAGGTTGATCATATACAACAAAAACACCAGATACATATTCATGTTCAGCTAATAAATGGTACCCATACGAACTTCTTCCCATGGTTAATCAAGCTCTGTTAGTAAACTCCGGCCCCCAATGACATTCAAGTAAATATCTTTCATAGATAAAGCGAAGATCGAAGAAAAATGTCCGATTCAAGTGCAGTATGGAGAAGAAAATTGATTCATCTATCATGACCGTTGAGAGCTTTTCTCTGTTTCAAAGGGACAACCAAGAAGAAATATAGCCATGACATAGAAAGAAAACTTTCGAAGGCTTGTTTGTTTTTAGAGTTATTTTTTGTTTCAAACTGGATTTTAGGTTCGAGCCACTCATAACGCAGTTTTTAGATGGAATGTTAGAGAAAAAGTATCAAGAAGGAATTTGCTATTGTGGGTCATGTGGGTACGGAAATTTGAGGATATTGAGGTTTTTTAAATAGTAGGAAATAGTTTAGGATTACTGGAGAATAATCTATACAACTTTTCAGAAAAATAAAATCTTCAAAGGAAATTTCGAGCTTTTGAGAATAATAAACAGGAAAAAGAGCGTTGTACTATTATAAAACAATTCCTAAAAAAATATTTTAAAAATTAATTCTAAATTTAAAAGAAATTAATTTGTGAAAATATATATTTCGGTTAGCTGTTGTTCAGAGATAAACTAAATTTAATTGAGTTTTGAAGATAAATTGCTGTAAACTTTATGTGACGAAAATATAAAAAAAAACTATCCATAAAAAAAATCAATTTTTAAGTTTTTAGTAGATTTATTTACTTATAGACAAATTTATATAATATCAATTTATATAAATATTAAATTAGTGTATATAACAACAAAAAAGCAAACTTTTATTTGAAATAACGAATAAATTTATGAAAATTCTTCTACACATTTTTATTTTCCCAAAAATCATTTCTTCTACTTCGTACTCAGTACATCCATTAAAATATATATTTATCTCGAATTAGAACGTGATTAAAAATGCTCTCACCATTAAGTGAAACAATTTTCGTCGTAATATCATTAGGTTTGAATGATAACATAAAAATGAAAGAATTACGCTTTAAATCTAAGCATAAAAATATTATTTCCACGCTAATTATCAAAGAACTTCGATCCTCATATGATAATTTTTTTTGATAACTTGAACATATATCGGAATGGTATCGAAGGTAGTAAACACTGATGAAATGAAATGAAATAAAAGTATGCAAATGAAATAAAAGGATCGGAAAATTGACATATATGTAATGCACAGGGTTAATCAAAATGAATTATCCAATTTCAAAATACTATATTTTCATTAATAAACGACACAGAATGATGAGTGAGACTTGAATGCAAAGAGAAAATATGAAGTGGTTTTTTACAAGTGTTCTATATAACTTCCTTTAATTAATTTATAATGCCAATTTCATAAGTAAATCCCTGCCCAACACGTTGTTAAGTGTCAGTATTAATTGTTTGGACAGAGCAGAAATCCGTTGTTTCAGGTCAAATAAACTTGAGAGTAATGGTGGAGCATACACTTTACCTTTTACAAATCCCAAAAGGGAGAAATCGCAGGAGGGGGGGGGCATATCAGGTGAATTAAATAGTCATCTGTCTAACTAATCTAAGTCATATGGTGGACTGTGACCGATTTAATTGTAAAGTAGCTCCATAAAAGCTTCTAAAACAGCTTTCGTGAAATAGTTTCTCGAAACACACCAGGGTCATCTATTTTTCACAATATAAGACTTCTACATTTTTTCCTTTGTTTTCTTATGAATGGCCATTATGTGTCGTTTATTTTTGAAAATATGGAACTTTGAAACCGAATGATTTACTCTGGATAACTCAGTATATTGTGAAATCAAAATATCAGAAGAATATGTAAACTAAATACCACTCTCTCGATAATCCGGCAGATATGGAACGAGAGCACCATCGGACTACTGGGACATCTCTAAAAATAATGCATTTAAGCCGCAAAATATATGTATTAGTGTATAAATATAATAAAATACATGCAAATAAAGTGCAACACACAAGAAATAATTAAAACAGTAAGAATGTCTGTTTTGGGGTCAAAGCCTATATTATTACAATAAAGAAGAAGGTATGAAATAACGTCTGTAAGACTTGTTTTCTAATGGGAAAAAAGCTAGATTACTGACACGGCCTTAAAGGTGAGGTGCCAGATTATAGGAGTACTGTATATTCGCTATCATAAGCAAACTGACTGCACTTCTGACTACGCATGTACACAATTAAAACAATTTTTTACGACTTGTCAACCTGTGCAAAAGCTCCGGATCACTGGCAAGCCGGGAAAGTGATGTGCCAAATTATAGAACGAGTACTGTAATTTATTTTTATGTTAAGTTTCGAAAAGGAAAACAATAAGAGTTGAATCAAACAGTTCCAAGCCTTAAGAAACGAAATAATTAAAACACGCCTTTGCGATTCTTACAACTAACTTTATGCTCACTTTCAATGAAAAGTAAAACAAGACTTTAAAAAAAACCACTCTTTCTGCCTTGATTACTTCAAAACTTCTAATTATCCAGTTTTTATCCCTCGGTGTTTCAGCTTTTAATGAAATCGCTTAATTTACAATTCTTCAAAAGTCTTACAATTCATACAACAGTCATTTCGCTGTCCCTTTCTTGCATGATAATTTAAAAAGGCAGAGTTACAGAACGTGCACCGATAATAGCTCACACCTGATGTTTGTTTTCTTGCCCGAAAACGTCGTTTCTAATTAAAGGAACACACCCCTGTAATTAGAAAATGTTTCTGTGGCAAATTAACTGCTAGTATGCAATTCAAATTACCTTGTTCGGAAGTTACGTTACAACAGCATCGTTTAAAACACGCTTTTTTCCCCCTATCTCTCTTTCTTCGTAACAAAGTTACAAATGGGAGTTGAAATGTTACACACACAACCTACAAAAATGAGTTTTAGGTTGTTTTTTTTTTTCTTACGGGTTTACGAGAATTTTTTTATTATATGATGGTGAAGTATTGAAAAATAGAAAAAAAGGTTCTAGAAAGCTGTTAAAACTACATATAATTAAATAGTTAAACTTAATTTCTAAATCGAATTGTAATGAAAGGCTCAGTCGTTTGGAATGGTCTTTACTTCAATTCAAATGATTCATTCTTCAGTAAGATAATACTCGCTAAAGACTCTCTATTCGATTTAATGGTTTTAGTTTCAATAACTAAATTTAGAAAGCTTTGAATAGTTTCAAGAATAGTCCGATGATTAGATCGATATGATTGAAGAGTTTCAAGAATAGCCTTAATGATTTGATCAGTAGGATGAGAAAAGAATTCAATATTAATTTTTTTCAGTGTAATAATTTTTGATGTCAACATCAATATATAATACTCTATGAAAGAAGCGAGTTTGTCTTGGTTGCTTCACTAACAAAACTTATGATAGAAATATTATAAAAATTTAGGTCGATTTCATTGAAGCTGCATTTAAGGATAATCAGGTTAATGCCCAATTAGATCCGAAAAATTCATTCTGAGTAATTAACTTCATTATTCTAAATGTAATATTAAGTTAAATAATTATTGAAAGCGATTGCTAAAAGGTTCAATTAAATATGATTTAAGATGAAGTATGGCAAAAATAGAGATATCAAATGTAGTTATTAAGCAATTTAATCTAAAAGGCTCTTTATATTTCTCATAGACAGCAACAAAGCGAAAAACGTTTAACACGAAAACACTTAACATTAAACAATGGCTCACACGAAATAATAGTGTGGTCCCGACGAAATGCAATGTAATTTCATACATTTTTTTTTCTTTTAATACAAAACCAAAATCACTTAATATGGAAAGATGTGAATGAAACGATGGGTGTAATCGAAGAACTTGATGCTGAAAAAGATACTGTGCTAGCAAAAAAATAAAAAATAATGAAGTGCATGCATATATATATTCGTAATTTTTAATATTAATATTTATTTATGAATAGTAATTTGTACATATTTATACATTTTAGCAGAAATTTGAATTTTAAAAATTTAATGACATCGAAAATAATGGTAAGGTTTATCATTTTTTTTCGCATACAATCGTTTAACACACATACACAGGAAAAAATATTTCGGTCTTTTCAATTTCGAGTGAAACATTTCCTTACCACATCTTTATTAAATTGAAATTTACATTTAATATAATACGACTGATAACATTTCTTGAAAATAGATGTATATGCTTATTTTTTAAAGCATAACTCTAAAATCAAACATCGAAAATGAGAAATACGCTATGCTACAAACTCTCTCTTGTTTGCTGTTACCTTAAACCGAATATATCTAACACTTGTATCAATGTAATATTTATATTTAACAGCGGTCAATTCGAGACAGTAAGTTCATAGCCAGAAAATACTCGTTTTATCATTCACTGGTTATCAAACAGAATTTAATAATGACTAGTGATAGTTAAAAATCTTAAATGAATCACGAAAAAATTAACGAAATTATTAATATGTATGAACTTATAAGATTTAAACAAATGAAAATAAAATAATGCGAGTATTTTTTATTATTCAATTATTTCTTTATCACACAGTGAAACTACTATTTTGGATAAATGGTATATAGAACTATTTGAGATGTAAAAGAAATTACCTTATTAATTGTTTTTTCCCTTTAAATTTGGCTTATTTTTACACACTAAAGCTCCCTGTTTGCAATCATTTACCACAGGTAATTGGAACCGAGGGGAAGAGGAAATATTTTTTGAAGACCTTATCAAGGTAATTCAACTTGTATAAAATTAATTTCAACACAGTTAATACAATGATGGTAAAGGAACTACTGTAGTAATAGAAATCTCCTATAGAAAATATGAATTAAAAAACAACAGATCAGATTCATGGCTTCCTTTTTTAGAAATAGAACGGGTTTTTCTTAACTACGTTTTAAGAAGTCTACCTTCCTATTAATTATTTTAAATTATTTTTTGAGTTTCAAACTTTTAACGTAACTAGCACGTACTATAGTTAGGAGAAATCTTATTAACGTTTTAAGAAAACCGGAGACTTTTTTAAAACACTGAGAGTCTGGAAAATGAAAAGAGGTGTTTGCGAAGAATAAAACACAAAGCGGGCTTTGATTGAAGTGGAGCCGATTTCAAAAGGAAACTACAGTAAGAGAAAACATATTTCTATGGCTTTGCAAAAATACTCCAACATCGAAATCGTCAATACTTTTGAAGAAGAATCCATCTACCAACTATCCTGAACGTCTTCTGAGTAGAAAAATAATGTAACAAAACTCCTACCTAAACTATACTTTCCTCATAAAAACATAATCGAAATGGTATTTTTTCTCAGACAACACACGAAAAAAAAAATACGTAAGGAAAAAATCAAGTCCAAAAACGAAAACAAACGAACAAAACAATCATAATTTTTTTTCAGTTCGAATCTTATATAACAAGCAAGAAAAACAAATCTATATGGAAAAAAATACAAAAAGTATATATCTGTGAAATAGGAAACGGCTGAGTACTTGAGGATAAGAATAGAAAAGAAGAGATGTTAAGGTCTATCTATGTACGCGGGGGAGAGAAGATGGAGTAAGTAAAGAAGTTCAGTCTTTAATGAATAATTTATATTTCTTTCCAATACTTTAGGAATTAGTACAAAGTAAAAATCCTTCAGAGAAGTAAAGATAAAGAGAAAAAGGGTTTTCTGAGGAACATTACTAAACAGTATATTGAATTCTATTTAATAAACACTTTTGAAAAAAAAAAAGTATTTGAGAAACTAGGACTTTTCCCCATCAGAAATGGGTGATTCTTTTAAAGTTTTTTGACAGGACACACTTTTTAATTAAAACGGTACCTGATGTTGAATTTCAATTTCAAATGAGAACTTTTATTGCCAAAATCAAAACATAGCATTATTCACATTATATTAACTGTCCTATACATCCCTATTTCCCAATGTAAATTGTTATTTTTTCTCATTTTTAATGACACAAGCAGCTTGATCGAAACACTATCGTGGTTACGGTTGTAGTAGAGATTTTTGAAAAGTTCTGACGACTGGAGAATTAACATAATTCGGTAGTTTTATGCGAAATATTATATATTAGAACTATAAATCTTTCTTACTCAGTAAATGAAAATTATATTGTTTGAAAATATCATATTCATTTATAAAGCATTGTAAATTGCGAGTTCATATTCAAAGGTATCATTTGAAAAAACAGCCCCTCTTTTTGAGCATTTTCAAAACATTGATATTAAAAAAAAGGGGGAGGGACTAACAGTTAACAATTTTATTTTAATTTAGAAACAATAGTTTCGTTATATATATTATTAAGCGTAAACATTTCCTTCCTTTCCTCATGGCTAATACATAGTATGTTTCACTTTAAAAGAACGAACTTTCTTATTATTACATGCAGTGAAATAAATGCTTTTAATCTATCTGTAGTGACTATTAGTTTCTCTTTATTAAAATGTATAGCAACTGTATAAAATGAGCATCTATGGAACAACAGCTCAAAGCATTTCATTCCAGTTATTCATAAATGCAAAGAGCATAAAAATTTATCGTTATAATTCATTTAAATTATAACGAAGACTTAACTTGCTAAGGAGCCAATCCGTGGCTCAGTGATTTTTGAATTGGAATTAATTGTATTTTAAATTTTCCTCGTGTTCATCTCTGAATATATCATTCAGGGAACATAAAAAAGAATTTTAAATCCTAATGTTCCTTATCATTTAAACAAACAAACGGATTTTGGAAAAAATTTGCTTATTCAACTACTTCTGCCATTACACTATCACAAGCGGACGTTTCATTTTGGCATTTTAATGTTTTTAAATATATTCTACAGAAACTAAAGTTCGTTACAGAAAAATCTTTATTTTAACTTATTTATTCCTTCAGTTTGTAAATGGATGCTTCAAAGCGAGTTTATCATGTATTCACAATTTCGAAATATTTGACCACGATGCATGGGCCATTATTCTGGT
>BMAW01019223.1:316322-358966 GCA_019974015.1 Nephila pilipes
GCGAGTTTATCATGTATTCGCAATTTTGAAATATTCGGCTAAGATGCATGAGCCATAATTCTGGTGCTACAATGTTTACAATCATTTTCCACAGAAACTAAAATTCCTTCATTTTAACTTATTTATTCCTTCAGTCTGCAAATGGATGCTTCAAAGCGAGTTTATCATGTATACACAATTTTGAAATATTTTGGCAGGATATGTGCCACACCATCAAAAAGAAACGTGAAAATGTAACTCATAAGCGATCATTACCAGCACATTGTTTAAATCCTTATCTACCAGAGATCTGATCTAGACCGGAGTGAAGGTTTCTAAATCTTTATTCTGACATTCTGTTTTCAGATCTAAAGGAAATTATAATTTCCCAAATCACCGGATTTACAACTTTTCTTCATTTCTTCCCCCTTGAAAGTCTCAATCGCAGCGTTGCCGATCCCTTTCCAAATATATACTTAAGATTAAATGTACTTGGGAAAAGTATATTCCACGGTCACGAATTGACCGCATCCTTAAAGAAACGCCAAAACGTATCATCACTTGCAAGACGAGATATGAAAAATGAGCAGTCGTAGCCATCATTAATCAAAGTGGCAGTTTCTTTTTAACCGGTTGCGAAACTCGGGAGGGTTGGCGAAGAGACAGGGGGCCCGAGTCGTAAGGGGCATAATATAAAATAATGCAGATTTGTTTGAAGATATCGATCTACCGTCATTACACATGCGTAGTTAATCGAAAAATTCGTTTATCTCTCGCTGACAAATAATCAAGTCATGTGTCACTAAGTTATTAAGTTATTCTTGCTTTTAAATACTTAGAAAATGACGCATGGTGTGCGGGTTATCGAATTTTTGTCTGCGAAGAACCAAGTGGAAGTTAATAAGCTTATAACTTTTTTCGTATTAACTGTGATTAGATATGTTAAACATTTGGATTGGGCTCTATTAATAATGGGACAGAATATGTCAAGTGGTCGCAGAAAAGTGTTGCGAAATTAATTCACACCTTAAATTATACATGTAAATATTTGTGAAGTACATCGAAGCTAACACCTGGAGGATAGGTGATGTTTGATATCTATACTCATTTAGAAATATGTGTAGGATACAATGTGTACGTGAAAGCATTTATTCGTATAAATGGATGTCATTTTCGAATTAAGTATACGTTTAGCCTTCTTCGTTAGCGAAGAACTAAAACTCATATAATTAAGTAAGCGTGTCAAAATAAATGTTGAAATATACGATTATTGTTTGCAAAGGGATTATTTTTAAATATAAATACAATAAAACGTTACGAGAAAATTATAATTAATGAAGTTATTTACATCATTGTTTAAAAATCATTAACAAAGGAAACTTTCAGCATATAAGTTTGTTTTAATAGCCAGTTGTTAGTGCTAAAAATTATCACGAGAAAAATTGCGATTTTTAATAAAAATAACCTAACATTTTTTACTTACGTAACAAAAACTGTTCGAAACGGACTGCTCACATTTAAAATTCTATTTGTTCTAACCTAAATATCTAATCCAAATTTCTAAAATTAATTAATTTCAAAATGAGTCGTAAATTATCCGCTAAAATTTTAAAAGATAATAAACTTACAGTTCACAATATAATATTAAAATCTGTAGCTATATTTAATATGTTTTAATGCATAAAAAATAGAAACGTGTTTAAAATTCAACGTATTTAATTTTTTTAACGCAATAAATGTACAAATTAAGTTAAATGCAGAATTTTGAGGGTAAAAAAAATTACAATAATAGAAATTTCGTGATAAAACTATAAATTTCAAAGTCTAGCAATGGTTGAGGAAGAAACGTGCCCCGAAGTGCTTTAAAAGGCAAGATTAGAATTCACTCAGACTTTCATTAATCTGCCTCTGGACATCCGAATTACAGACTAAGGTGACAAGAAATTTAATATTTCTGGATATTATGGAATATAGATGAAATGCTAATTCCTACTGAATAATTCATTGCTTTAATTTATTTTTGTAACTTCGATACTGATAAACGTACTTAACTCTATAGAATCTTCATTGCTCTTTTATCAATACTTACTTCTATTACATTGCACTGGGTATTAGTTTGACACGAATCTTTAATTAAATTTTTCGTCAGACTTTTTTTAAAAAAAAAAATAAAGATAATAAATAAATAATGATAATATATAATTTTAAAAATTAATTAGCACTTTTTTGTAGCAGAAGTGTATAAAAGAATTAAAAATTATTCTTTTACTTCGGGTAATAAGATATTAAATGAAAATGAACTGAAATTGACTGTTTTTTATCCTCATAAAAAAAAGGGATAAATTTTCAATCCAGTTGAAAAAATTTTACTAGAAACTGAAGCGTTGTGCGCGTACTAAATGTCGAACTATAATATTTATGATCGCACACATTTCAGTTTTTAGTCAAAAATTTACTCAGTTGGATTGAAAAATCTTCATTTTATTTTATTTATCATGATGATAAACTGCCATTTTCAGTACATTTTCATTTAATTTCTTATTCTCCGAAGAAAAAATTGTTTAATTTTTAGTTCTGTTTTTTAAAACTCTTTTACCGCATACAAGTGGGTTTTTTTTTTTTAAAAAAAATATATGTATTGTACTTTTGTTAAATAATAATAGTGTTATATGAATCTAAGGCTGTGGCAGTTATATTTAGTTCATAAAGTCTTATATCAAAATGACAAATTTATGCTCTTAAATAATCTCTTAAAATGTCAAGCGAATATACATAATTCGGAACATGTTAAAAATTTGAACATGTAATGGTAATAATTCACAATACGGTGTTCCTATTTGTAGACTGAGAATTTAACTAGCGATGTAGAATAACTTCTGAAGCAAAGTATTAGCATTTTGGTCAGTTAATGAAATTTCCTATTACAATCACAGAATAGACAGATGGCCAGACTATACGGACACATAAATATTGCATAACTGTTTCTGCATATAGAGTCTGCCTCATAAAATAAACAGTTATATTGTCATACAAAGTGTGTATGTAAATGAAAACTTCTATTTGGCACACAAAATACGTCCCCGCATGTACGATTATGACAAATACTCGTATGTGAGGAATTGAAAGTCAGTTGCGCATTCGAAGAGAATAAGTTATTTCCTAATGTGTATAAATTAGACTTTCTACTATTTAAAGAAATGATGATAAAAAAAGCAAGGTAAAAAGAATTTATCTATTTCTTAATTTCATTACAACATTAACGATTCATTACAATGCCATTCAGTGTTCCTCTCTTTTTACTTTAGATAGCCAAAAATTCAATTGTCTATAGTAAAAAAAAGATTCTAATAATTAAAGAATTATCTCTCTTCGGAAATTTTTTTATTAATTCATATCACACAGCAATTTTTAAAACGAATGGTACGATAAACACCATTTCGTCTAAGGTTACCCTCTTCAAGTAAATTTACCCTCTCAATTATAGAACAGAAATGACCTATTTATATTCAAGGAGAAGACACCTAGCAACAATGCATCTCTTTATTACTTTCCCATACAAGATCTTTGACATTCTGTTTTGACCAGTGAATGCAATTAATATCTTTGAACACCAAGAATGTCAACTATCTTCCTGTGTCATCCATGGAAAGTTCTTCTCCAATACATCATAAGGCAACTGAACAGGGTATTGAGGATCCCCGTTACATTATCGTTTGCCGTTTCATAGTTCTATTTTCAGCATCTTCAACTCAATTTGCCCATCAATCATGTTTCCCTAGACCGAATAGCACCATATCATTGTACCATATCTGTTTCTTTTCCCGCTGATCTGATAGTACGATCTTACGTCTAATCGATCGTCTTGTAAATGAATAGATGAGATAATCGTATCGCAACAATGGTGAGAACTTTGGCTTGTTGACGCTTTATGTAATTTTTATCAATAAACTTCCGCTTTAAGCTTTTATTGTATCGATGATGTAGGGACATACAGAGTAAGCCTCACATGTCTAAATTTTTTTTATATCAATGGTGTCTTAAAAAGGGCATTAAAAATTATGGCGTGGTCTCTATAGCATTTTTCTCTTCAGCTAACACTTCGAGTCTTTAAATGAAGTTGTTTGAAACTGAAAATATCTCCCAATGGATGAAACGTGATTTAAGTAGATAAAATCAGAATTATTGAAGTGTAGAGAATAAATTTGATAAATTATATTTATAAATATCAAAGAATTAAATATGAGGTCTATTAGTAGTAGTGTGAGTGAGTGGAAGGTATCTGCGAAGAAATAATGAATGTATTGACGACAACAACCACTGGAATTCTTTTCCAACGGATTTGTCCGATAAGTCAAGTGTTGGTGCAGGTACGGGAAGAGGGATGGGGAAAACATCTAAGAATTGAGTAGAGCATTGCATAGAGGATAAATATAGTTTTCAGGTACAACAAAAATTGTGAAAATCGGGGAGCAAATAAAAATGCTCGGGCCAGGGAGGCTTTACTCTTAAGCCAATTCTCGTAATAAATTTCTTTCTGCAGACACTAGTTAGTAAACGAATGTTAATAAAATATACAAAATATAATTTTAGCTTACAATTTGTCAAAAACTGCCTGGTAACTAAAATTATCCACTATAATTATTTTATAAATTATTATTATAAATTTACTCTGAACATCCCTCAAAACAATACTTTAGAATTTCTCCATTCCCTGCTACAATTTGTCAGGATACTCAAACTTCTATATTCGAATGGATAAGGCTCGTTATTTCAGTAGCAATATAACGTCCAATAGTTTTTGCTGCTACAAACTCTAAACTGTAACACAACAAAATTGTTTCAAAACATACGTCGGAAATATACTCTATCAGCTTAAAATGCAGTTTAGAATTCGGAGAGTAAACAACGTCCTATTCTAAGCTCTTTGTTACAGAAAACGCTTTTAGTTTTCCTATTGTTTTCGTTATTTTAAGATAAGGGTGGTTCGAAGTTCACAAAGAACATGTTTTCGAACAAAAGACGGCTTTGCTAAAGCAAGTAGGTGTTACCACTGAGTATGGCCATTTGTTAAACGGCACCAAAACTAATGTGACACTAATTCGGTGGTTAGTTTTGTTTGGTGATACGACGAGTTGTCGGTATTTTGTGTCGATATGTCACCATCGATGAGACATGAGTTCATCATTATACACCAGAAACCAAGCAACAAACAAAACAATGAGTTGTTTTAGATTAAACTGTTTCGAAGCAGGCGAAAACGGTCTCATCCGCCGGAAATGTTTTGGTGACGATTGTTTGGAATGCGTAAGGCGTCATACGATTGGATTTATTTGGGAAAAATTTTGATAAATATGCACTACAAATATGATGTAGTCTGAACGATAAGCTGAAAATATAAGAGTTCCCAAACTCAATTGCTTCGAAGATAGTCAAATTGCGAAATGGGAACTTCTTCACGCTAAATCTAAAGAGACATTGAAGTTATGGGTGTTGTGGAAGTGTTGAGACGGGTGTTAGTTTAAAAGCTGTCTTTGTCATCTAACTCTGAAATCAGTTTCAGTGCTAGTTCCTTTAAAATACTCCAATAAAATACACTTAGGTAGCAAAATAACCTACTTTTATCAAAAGCTACTTAAAATTTCCATCATAACTTAATATGGGCAAAAGTAGCCCTGTAGTCCTTTAGTGTCGATGATGATAAAGACGAGTAGAAGGTTCGTGTCCCGATTCGACCAAAGACTCGTCGTTTTGAATAACCATCCTTTAAATAATCAGAAGTCGTGGGGTGGAAGTAAGGAGAGTGAGATATCAGTTCAGAAATATGTCTTCATCATATGAAAATTAGGAAGTTCTCCACCGATAACCATCAAGATATTTGTGGTCTAGATTAAACTCTGCAAATCTAAGAAAGAAAAGGGAGGAAGGAATTATTACGAAAAAGGCCGCAAATAGAGAAAAATCGCTAGCGTATCACAGAGAAGCGTTACCTAGAGACAACAAACCTTTAAGAAGTGAAAGATAGCTCAGGAATTTCCGAGTTGTTAATCGCGCACTTCCCTAAATAAAATATGGTCCTGAGATATCAAGAAGATTTAGATCATTATAACATTATATAAAAAAGAAAAAGAACGAAAGAAATCTTGATATAAAGATTCCCTGAAGATATGCATAAATGCAAAGCTATTTTCATTTAATTTTGGCTGACAAATTCAGAAATGAAACTACCTCCCTCTCTCTCTCAAACACAATATGATTATAAACATATTTATATAATTGAATTAGAGAGTATCTAACATTTTTTTTTTCATTATTTGTAATGTTTAGTAAATTCAAAAGCATTATATATAATGCACATTAATGATTTAAACACATTTTTTTTTTCTTCTTTAAAATTATTATGAAGAAGGAGCGAGTATAATTTTTATTTATTGATAATGATACATTGGATTACGAAATTTTTCTGTACACGTAGAACCCAGTGTGTAAACTAAAACTAGAAAATTAGCAATTTAGAATAATGCAAAATTTCGCTTACCTGTCAGACAGGCGGCTTTCGAATCATTGGTTGACAATAAATCCAATTCCTTGACATCAATAAATTAATTTATTTCTAAGATATCATAAGACACATTTTTAAACAAAGAATAATATTCGTTGCTCGATTTCAAAACATATCTGGGTCATTACTCAAGGAGGCAGTTACAACTCCCTTAGAGACTCTCGTATGGCACACAGTGCCTTCTATTCTCAGTTTTAACACACAGTCCTTTAAGACAATAATTAATTTTCAACCATTTCTAAAATTTAAAAAAAAAAAAAAAAAACATTTACAAAAAATATTGAAAATAACGAATAATTTATATGAGAAGCCTTTTCCAGTCAATTTCGGAATTTCTATTGAAAAAAGTACCTTATTGTTCCCTATTCAGAAATCTTTTCAAGTAAACTAGACCAAAGCTCCAGAATGTAAAAAAAATGAGCTTGAACTATTAAATATTTATTATGTATTATTCGAAACTCCCAGATATTCTTAAAATACATCACAGTAAAACATTAAATTATAATCCGGATGTATTTCTCGTACCTGAAAAATTTAATACTGTCAAGAAAAAAAAGTCAACGCTTTCCAAATCACTTTTCATTACCTCAAAAACAAAATACCCTTTTACTTTTATGCAAGAAAAACAAGTACATTTAAAGGGAAAAAATAATACAAATTGAAGAATGGTTTATTCTTAAGAAAGAATAGCTTTATAAAACTCTTGCAAGAAAGCAGATAAATATTTTATAAGCAACCTAAGCTCGCAGATTAAGAGTCACTAAAAATTAAAGATAACAAGCAAGTTCAACCTATGGAGAAGATAGCAATAGTTTTACATACGCAAAATTCAACAAACTGTATGAATATTTAACCAAACATACGAATATTGCCTATTCCTCTACCGTCTTCTCGACAAGCAAACAAGACTACAAGAACTTGACTTCAATTTCGATCAAGCTGCAAATATAAACATGCTCGCTTCGAAACGTTTTTCTGCATTTTTAAAACTCCCGCAGAAAACACAAAACGTTCCCTGAAACTGAAATCGGTAGTGCTTTCCTAACTGAAAGCGACATATGTCCACGAAAGCCGATAAAAATTTTTACCGTGCGTACAAAATATAGCGAAAAAACTGTATCGTATTTTTTTTTTTAAATAAAGGAAACAAATGTTTTTTATCTTTTTTTCTTCTAGCATAAGTTAATATTTAATAGGGATTTCATGAGATACATTCCGTTATCCTGGCTGCCTTGGTTATTTTTTTATTATTTTTTTTTTCAACCAATTAAATTCTTCATGGACGTTTGAGTATTCTATAAAATGACCTGAGGAAATTAAATATTTAAAGCAATTCCACCCCATTGGTTATAAAAGACGAAAAAAATTGACGCTTCTGGAATAATCAAGTGTAAACAACATTTCCCTAGGAAACATTGTTTTTTACTATTACTTTTCAGAAAACTTTAGAGCTAGTATGTAATATTCAAATTAATAATTTTAGAAAAACTAGTTGTCATACTGTAACGGTATCATATTACACGTTTCGTCTGTCACCTTAAAATTAATCATAAGATGTTAATTTCACTGCAGTTTAAGCATAGAATAATTAATTAAACGAGTCAGTTACATCGAAAATATCTTATTTACTCCTCAAATAAGGAGATATTCTCCACAGTTAAAAACCTATTCTAGAATACTGAAAACTTAGATAATCTATCAAATAATTCTCGTGCTTGAATAAGATGCGAGTACCTCCGGAGATAGTTCTGACAGCGTTCAATCCTAATCTCATCAAATCTGCTAAACACGCTGAATACTTTCGAGTATATCACATTAATTATCTTCTTATTACCATAACTTTTCATTTTATTTTCATCTGCTGTTTGTTTTCGTCTCCCTTCCTCCTCTTCTCACAACATTTCTGTTTTGTTTTATGGCGTAAGAGCCAAAGTAGACTATCCTGTGACTCTCAATACACTTCAATTTATATAAGAATTTTACTTTACATGTTTGGAAGTTGAGTTGTTTGAATCGAGTAGCATCCAGGAGATGTCCATAAGGACAATTTTTTTAAAAGTGAAGTACCCCTCATATCGATACAATAATGGTTTACTTTTATTGTTATTTTTTTTAATTATTTAGGCTATTAGATAGGCATTGATAATCATATTACAACATCAGAAGAACATTATCAATATGTTCACTCTGAAAACAATACGAAAAAGTATGTAATCGGAAAAACTTCAAATTATTTCACTTAAGTATTCTTAGTATATTTTTTCGAAGGACAAAACTGATGTTTAATTTTTTCTTATTTTGCTTGTGTACAGCATATGTTTAAAGTTTTTTGCAGATTACTAAATTATCATAAAATCGCATTAATTTATCAATGAGAAAAATAAAGAATTTATTATAAGAATTTTTTTTTTCTTATTCACGCATTTAAAAATTATGTTTTGGCAAGTCTATAGTTTTAGCATGTTCAGCAAAATCCCCTATATCTTCTATATCTTAATTTTTTGAAAAAGTATTCATTTACCAAATGAAAAAAGAAATAATTCATTATAAGAATTTCTAAAAGAATTTTAAAGTTTTTTTTTTATTTCTATTTCCACAAGATCTAAAACCATATCTAGAAATAAACAAATCGAGAAAGCTACTATTCGTTAAAAAATGGAAGACATACATAATTTTCAAATAACAGTGAACTGTTAATTTGATAACATGGAAGATAATCAGAAGCAGGTACTCAAGAACAATGATTTATGTAACAGTCCTTTTTTTTTAAAGCCCATAAAAATGTCGATAAAAGTAGACTTTTTATACATTAGTTTTTTTCTCCTCATTAACAAAATAACATAACCCCCAAACTCTAAATACATTCCTGAATTGTTAGTACAATAACTTTTAAAACACAGAGTGGTAAGTAATAACTTCCGCTATTCCTTAAATGTATGCATTTGAATAATCCTGAACTAAAACAATTAAATTCGATACTAACAACCAGCACGGAACCACAAACTGCAAATACCCATATATCAGATATAAAAGGCAAAGCAAATTATCACAGCTTGTTTGCTTGAAAAGAATAAAATAACAGCGAGTTTCAATTACTTCTCACATTTCCTCTTACTTATTTGGATATATTTACACGCACAGCTCCTTGGGGAGCTTTTACGACCCTCTTTTGGGGGCCTGAAGTTGAACAAACTCGATCTGGAGTAATTAAAGTTGGCATCAGCGCTAGCAGAAAGTTGTAGCACGTACGCACCAAGTGGTCTCGGCTATGTAAAGCAATTTACTGGTGATGCGCACATTGCCTTCACCGCACTTATGTGAAAAGAAAGCGATTCTAAAGCACACAAGTTATTTGCGTGATTCGAAGCAACTTGTCACAAGCAATACAATGCTGAAGCGTTTATTACAGACACTCTCTCTCTCGCAATCTTCACCTGTTTAATACCCTCCTTCCGTATTCTAAGTGTAACGAAGCAGTAGTCGGATATGCAAACGAAGTCGCCAAAGTGACAACAAACATACTGCAAGAAAATTAAGGAACTAAGGTGGTCATTAGAACGCGAGAGGACGACGTGACCACAGTAACTAATGCTTTCGAACTGCGGTCACGATGGCTTTAGCATTCGGGCCGTTTGGTGAGATTTGCATTCGCAATTGACTTTATTTTGCGTTAACTAGGTAGACATTTCACGAGACCCGAAGTGAATCGAACTTTCCCGATTTGTGCACTCGGATGGAAACGTTCGAAGAAATTGTTAAGTGTTTTCTTGGCGAAATTTACTCAGTTCGAGAATAAACGAGGAGATGTGGAAGTTGACATGGTCGTTGATAAAGCGATTCATTAAGCATTGCCATTTTTCATCTGGTTGAGGCTCATTTGCTGCATATAAAATAAATATGTTGTTCTAAATTATATTTCATTTTTTGTTACTTGAATTTGAAATGTTTTTTGGGGGGGTAGAAAAGCATCAATATTAATACATGTTTGTATTATACATATTTATAATCAAAAGAGCTTTTTAAAAAACTTGAAACACAGTCAATTAGCACAAAATATTTTACTCTTTAACATACATGTATAAAAATATATTTGCTACAAAATAGAAGGAGGTAAAGTTTAGAACATATTGCTCACGAAAAAGTGGAATTATTAAAAAAAAAGAAAAAGAGTAATGCATTGAAGTATACTGCTCTTTGCATATAAATATCTTGAAATGTTTTGAACATAAGACGAGAAGCAGCCTTAAATTAAGAGTGTAATTTTATTAATGGTAATTTTATTGGGCGACATAACTTAAAGGAAAGTATTCATTTTAAAAATATATATATATAAAAAAAATCTATAATTTAAGATTAGTAGAATGATCTTAAAAGTTGTTTTACAACAGCTGCTTAGTTACATGTCAAAGTTTGAATATGCAGTCTGGATAATTAGTAATATTAATAATAGTTTTCCGGTAGTAAAATTGAAATTTTAAAAAAAATCTTACGTTCACCATGGAGATTATTATTTTGAATTTTTACAAAAGTCTCTAGAGGTTTTTCTCTCTCTTTATATATATAACTAACAATCCAACAACAATAAATTCAAACCAGTGTTCTACTATGATTTATTTTTGAACTTATTCGAAAAAAAAAACTTACTTTTCATTTTCGAAATTAAGAGATTCATAGTAATTTTCAAACAGAAAAGGGGAAAAAAGATGACAATTTCATCACAATTAATTTTATTAAAGGAAACAAGTACAAATAAATGTAAATAAATAAATTAAATTATAGAGGAGGAAATTTGTAAAGTAATAAAGTAAATGACATAATGAAATAAAATAATTCCAATAAAGCAAATAAATTAAGTAAAGTAAATAATAAAAATGTACAGAAATTGTAATAAATAAAATTAAATAATAATGAAATAAAGTAATGCTGGTAATATGCAGTCAGTGTAAGAAAATTGATAAGTTATTTTAAAAATAAATTTAAACAATTTTTGTAAATGTGTCTCAAATAATTATGAAAATAACTTTTAAAAAGACGAAGCTTATATAAACAATATTTAAATTTTAACACGACTAGACCTCTTACGCAAGGCTGTGAGTAACACGCTCTCTGTCAATATATCCATTTTTAATCAGAAGTGTTTTAAATTGGATTTTGAAATTTCATAGAAATAAATAAATTCATAAAACGAAATTACTCCCCAACACAAGTATGAGATTAAGTAATCGATGACAAGATAGATAGCAACATATTATAATGCCATAGTAAAATTTATTTCGAAGATTACGCAAGATGGATTCAGAGTAATAATTGGGAAATAACAAAAGTCACATTGACCATTTGACCGAATACCGTGGATCACGTATTAACGTGCCATTTTTTATCGGGAGTTTTATCTGTAAGTTACATCGTTTCTTATCGTAATCTAAATGAAAAATGAAAACTACGTGAAGTAAAATTAGGTAAATGAAGAATTAGGGAATAAAACTATTAGTTAACTGATGCAGTTTAGATGATTTCATTAGATAAAATTTAGGTCATGCACAAATAAAACATTTCGTGATCATAAATAAAACAAAGAGTGAGAAACAAAACATTAGAAATTAATAACGCGAATATAAAACGAATAACAATAAAATAATGCAGAAAGATATTCTTCAACGGTTGATAAAATAATTTTCAGTTTAAAATAAGAGTTTGAACAGTTCGTGTATATAAATTTACACACACACAGCATCAAACAATCTAAAATACTTAAGGCAGGTGTTTGAGCATCTGCTACGTTGAAAGAAACGTAGAGAATACTTGTCACTAGAGTAACGTCCTGATAGGGGAATATATATTTATTTTATGCACAAAACATACGCTATATAAAACCATTTTCATTATTTTCTAATAGAAATAATATTGGGATAGCAGCAAATAATTTGCTTTATGCACAGAAAAACCATTTTTTCTTAACCAAAGATTTTCTCATGAATAAGATAATATTTCTGTATTCAGAATGTATTCATGTTAATAAATTCTTAGCATTCCCCTACAGTTATCACATATGCATTCGCATACATAACATTTCTATGCGCATGAAAATTTAGAATATATCTTCATTCATAAATGCATCAGGTTAAAATATTTACACAAACTTACTGAAGACACGCGAGCTAAAAAAAAAAAAAAAAAATCTTTCCTTCCGTTTTCAAGTTTGGATATATTTTTTTTAAAGTTAGATCTCTTACAAAGATATTTTATTCCATACAGATAAAAATGTCGACTTAGTGTCACGATTACATCGAATTTTGACAAGAGTTGCCAGCTTTTTTTTTTTTTTTTTTTTTTAGCTTTCGGCCATTGATATTCATAATCCGGTATTTCTATTTTATGAATGGAGAACATACACAACTGAATGTAAAAAATAAGCATCGCCTTTAGCGTTTTATTAACATTTATTTTTTGAATAACTCTTTCAAAAAGAACTATCCAAAATCAAAAAGAAAAAAGAGGCAAACAAATTACAGGGAGCCGAAAACTTCTAACACAAACACTAAAAAAGTGTACAGCAAATTCCTTTTTGAAACGATTCTTGGTGCCATATTCTATTATCTGTCGTTTAAGCAGAGCATAGCCAGTTAGGATGTGTTTAATTCTGCATGATCTTCAAAAATGAAGTATGGCGAACAAAGCAGCTTTTTCCATAACATATACAGATCACACAGCTCTGTTGTAATCTTGCAATTCAAAAACCCTACAATTGTGTCTTAGATATGAGAAATTTCATAAACTAGCCACTATGACTGTATAATTTCTTAAACCGAACCTCTTTTGTCACGAATTTTACCAACGAAAGTCTTTTATAAACACCTCTTCAAATTTGCGCCTCTGCTCACTTTTCTGCCTTTTATTTGACCCTGTTGTTATGCCGGCCAACCACTTCAACCACAGTAATCCTCCAAACATATAATTTATATATATAATCCTCTATTACTCCAACAAACCGTATGGAGGAACTTAACACTTTGGTGTGGATTCTTTTATTAAAATGATCAAACGGGTAAAATTCCTTTAAGTCACATTGAAAGTGCTGATGGTTTCGAGTCCAGTGAATATAAATGAAGTTATAAAAATAAACAACACACTCCCAGTAATTTAGCAGCAGCGCGTGTGTACATTGACAGTTTGAGATTTGGCAACTTAACTATCTTTGAATTGGTTTATTGAAATGCAGTAAAGACGAATGTCGGCCTGAAGGGAGAATTCGTTAATCTTGGAGAAGTTTTGAATGAATTAAATTAATTAGAGTGATTTTTGTCCACCATTTTCAAAAGCATTTGCTTTGTTGCTATGCTTCAAAATAAATGTGCTTTCTTGATTAGCGCGTTTAAATAAGTGGCTTAGTTGGAAGGAAATCATTTCAAAGAAAGAATGTCATGCCTTAGATGAATAGTTCATAGATTTTTATTCTTCAGAAAAACATGTAAAGTGAATAGATATTTCTTCTCTTTGATATTGAATAAGTAAATACATTCAATAAAATTAAGATTTTATATTTTAATTCGTCTGATATTATAAAAATATTCTTAACTTTAGGTATTAATCATGTTATCCTTTTCAAATGTAAGATTTAACTTGATTAGCAAATTTAAATAAAATCCAAATCGTGTTAAACTAAAATAAAACATATTTATATATTTCAAAAATATATGAAATAGAATTTCTAATGTTTGAAATTTATAGTGGTTTTTTTTTAAATAAAGGCTAACTATACACGTAACTTTATAACTAGATGCAATTGTTTCAATCTATGTAAATATTGAAAGAGTGTAAAATTTAACATCAAAAGAAGAAAAACTCAAGAAATATATTCAACCCTATTTGCAGGGAACAGAATATTTCGATTTGAAAAATTTTATTTCGACAATTCCTTTTCCCTCAAGCAATAGTTTTGAATTAAAATACATAATTCTAGTTTTAAAAGCTATGGTTGACACTGTAGAGATAGGAACAGATATAAAACAACAAATACAAAATTTCCTCACACACAAAGGATTAATAGGCGCACTCAGGAAACAAATCTTTTTGAATATTATATATATATATATATATATATATATATATATATATATATATATATTAGGTCTTTCGGCGAGTTCAGTCCGTTTGTGAAATGAATGAAAATAATACATTTTTCATATATTTAATAACATTTACTGTACAATATTTTGCGACGTTTCTAATAAACTATTGAATTACCATTAAACTATGAATATACCATTTTTGAAAAATTATTTCCCTTTAGAGGCTAAGAACTCAAGTACTGCTAGGTGGACTTTTGCTTCAGTTTAGATTTTTTTTTTTCTCAACAAAATTTGCAGGGAGATAAATAAGTGATAATTAGATGGTGCTAGGTCTGAGGTGTATGGTGGATGCGACTGAAATTCCCAGCATTGCTCTGAGAATTTTTGACGAATCGCCAATGCAGCATGCGGTTTGGCATTATCAAGATGGAATATAATGTGCTGCATATTGAATATGGCCGGCCTCTTTTCTTTAAGAGCTTTGTTTAAAACATCCATTTGCTGACAGTATCTTTCCGAATTGAACTTTTGCTAGGTTTGAAAAGCTCGAAATGTATTTTGTTCTTGGACGTTCCACCATTTGAACAGTGTTCTCTTATTCAGTCTCAATCTCGATTTAGAGATGCAGGGAACAGATAATCTACGCGGCAAGTATGCTCTTTTCCTTACAATGTGTTAAAAACAATACATTTTACTTCATCACTTACCACCCGGTCCAAAAGGGGTTCATTTCCGTTCCGAGCAACCAGGGATGTGAATATGGCGATTCGATTGAGCAAATTTTTCTCACTTCACTCGCGAGACACCCATCTGGAATGTTTTAAATACCAATCCTAGTTACGACAGAAATTATAATGGCAAAAAATATTATTAAATATATGGGAAATGTACCATTTTCTTTCACTTCACAAACGGTCATAACTTTCCGGTAGACCTTTTAAATATATATATATTTATAAGCAATACTATTAATATTCAAAAGATTTTAGTTTTTTAACAAATATTATCAATCAACTAAAAAAGAATACAACCGTTCTTACGTTAAAAAATTCCAGTGAATATGTTATGGATTATTCTGTATTGATGCGTAATTATTAATATACATGACTAAAAGCTCAAAATAATGCTTTCTTGCAAAGTTTCAACGCTTCTCACGCGCTTAACCCCCCCCCCCCTTTATCTGACCGCTGAGGCTACTTTACTACGAGGTTTGGTATGAGAAGTTCACGTTGTGAAAGAACCCTGATAAGTGTTAATTAACATTACTATATAACAAGTGTAGTGAGCAGAACTGAGGAGAGATGAATTGTAGAATTCCACTGGTTCGAACAATTATAAGACGATATTCTGTGCGTATATTCCTGATTCGTATCCAGGGTCTTGAAGCCACCTATTGGGAGTTACGTACATTAATAGAAATCTTCATTATAATATTTGGTTTAGAATATGGTTAGTTAACCGACTCATATTGTTAATTTACTTATTCAAAGTCTGAATAAACTGGATAAAGAATTTTGACTGTTTATTATTGCGTAAATATATGTCTCTTAATCACAATGTAGACAACTCGTTACAAGTTATTGAAATTTTTAGCATCTGAACGAGTAAATATCGTAGATGCATTTTAAAATATTGTAGACAATTCTATGTGATAACATATTATTATCCGAATGCTTGTATACATTTTGTACATTTTTGTAGAAATTATGCATCTTTGATTTGTTTTAATTCAAGTATGGTGAGTATTTCCTTATTTGTAAATTTGATAAAACTTTTGTTATTGTAAGTTTTCCATACTTTATTTTTGTTAATATTTCAGGTATAAACATGATTAAATTTTTTGTATAAAAAATTGTCTGTCTAGAAGCCCCTTTCCCTTTTTCTCTTTTGTAGAAATTTGAACGAATATTGTAAATAAATATATTGCGTAAGATAAGTCCTAAGTCTAAGGCATATTTCAGACATTTATACAAATTCAACCAATAGGAAATGAGATTTCGCCTTTCACTGAAAAAAATTGTATTGGAGAATAGACTTTGTATAAATTATAGTACCATATTTCTCACTGACACAGTAGTGTAAAATAATATAACAGCAATAAATATAAAATTCAAAAGATGCATTTTTATGTATGATTTATAATTTCAAATATTTTTGTAGTTTTAAACTTATAAATTAGATTATTCCCAGAGACGAGAAATATTTTTGGACAAAACAAACAATAAGCTTAAAATAACACACTTTAATGATATTTCAGAAAAATAATAAAGGGCAAAAAAAAAAAAAAAAAAACACACACCCACCCACCCACAAAATACAGCTTTATTTCTAAACGAGCAGCAGAACTGTTTGTTCTTTCTTTTTCGCTGGAAAGTATTTTTTAACAAACCACATTCTCATTTGTAAACTATGATTGACTTTACATTAAGACTTAATGTCATGATCATGTTATGTTATATCCCATTTTTTGTTACATCCATGTGCTTTTGTTACAGTTTTAATTTAATTTAAATCCTCCTTGACTTTTTCATTCTTATCAGAAGAGGTAAGTGTAAGGAAAACTAGACTATATGTTCTGTGTCAAGATGTCTTACGTATATGATTAAAGTTAGCTCATTCGAGAATAAGTGAGTAACAGATTTTATAAGGTAAGAAGGCTTTAGCGTGGAAGACAGCCGCGAATGATGCTAGACTGAATTCTCTATTTAGAATTCTTAGGTCCGTTGCCAATAGGTCGTGCAGCCACGATAGTAGAAGGTTATGGTCGCAAAATCATGAAGGATGTAGTTTTCTTCAATTTGTGGGTTCAGTGCTGGTGTTACTAAAGACCCGTTACGTAAAGAGGACTGATGTACATTAAATTTCTCGATGCTCAATATCATCACATTGGGTGGTGT
The DNA here is from genome assembly GCA_019974015.1 of Nephila pilipes. Classification (NCBI taxonomy): domain Eukaryota; kingdom Metazoa; phylum Arthropoda; class Arachnida; order Araneae; family Nephilidae; genus Nephila; species Nephila pilipes. The sequence goes on from BMAW01019223.1 coordinate 333,827, forward strand.
GGAACTTTGTTGAGCGGATGCCAGGTCAGATCTATTACCAATGTGTCTTATGAGGTCTATCGCCAATTGTCCCTCGAGTTACATGAAAGTGCGACGTTAGTAATCAGTCAATCAATCAGTCAAGTCAATAATCCGTTGTGGGTAACTATAATACATGTCAATCTTAATAAATAAGTTAGAGCAATCGTTGATCTGATTTATTTTAATTTATTCAAAAATAAATGGGAAAGTATGAAAAAGTAAATTAATGCGTAATTCAATAAAATTTATATTTCTGTTTCTACGTTTTCGCCAATTATGAATTAGCAATTCTTATTACAAAAAAATAGCAAAAATTTAATCCTTTTTTTCGATTAACAAATTAAACGATAAGAATATGACTGAAATCTAAGATAAAAACCCACAATGGGAAAAAAACCATTTTTTAAAATCACAAATCAGTAAAAAAATATTTTATTCAAAGTTTTTCAGCCAATTTTTTTCTACTTTGCATTTATATAAAGTAAGAGAAGCCTATTTAATTTCTTCAATTATAACAGCTAAATTACCTCCAAGAAAAGAATAATATTATATAATTACCAGCCGTGAATAATTTATACAATATAATAAATATAACAAATAACTAAATATCATGAATCAAAAAAGAAGACATTTTGATAAAAAAAAAATTAGTCAAAACAAAACTTATAAAACCAAGAAAATGTTTTATAATGATACAAATCATCTTATAAAACAGTCATTCGCTTTTATTTTTTCAAACAGCGCAACTTTTCCCCCTTGGTCTTCATTAGGATTTATAATAGGAAATCCTCAAAAAAGAGTGTTTTCATTTAGAAGCACGCCAGGAATAGGTTAGAATACAATAAAAGTTTGGCTAATAACCCCCCACAGTCAGGAAACCAATAAGAGGCTTCAAGCTCTGCAGATAAATTTTTACGGCCATAATTTTCAGTTATCTCAGAAACACGTTTATTTGTGAGTTGTTAGTAATTAAAAAAGTTCCAAAACACACAGCGATAAAGCTGTAATGTTTATGACCGTTCCCCTTGAAATGCTCTCTCGCAAATGTTATCAAAACTACTTTATTAGTTTTCGAGAGTACAGAGTTGCCAGTCAAGGGACTTTAGGGCTTAATATTTTTATAAACTGCGACTACTCTGCCCCCTGCATTAAAAATGGGAAGAAAAAACATTATTTTCAGCCCAGATGTTCCACATCGCCATTTTTTTCCCCCTTGAAAAGTAAATTTATTTGATACAGAGCGATTAGAAAGGGGAAAAAAAAATAATAATAACGAAACAAAAATGTTACAAAGGTAGTAGTGTTTTTAAAAAAATTACAAATATGCAAGAACGGTTATAATAATTAAATAATGCATAATGCTTATGAGGGGAAAATAACAAAACAAAATTGCTAATTAGGTACTGGTAATAGCGAATATGCAAGCACGCTCATAATAATTAAATAATGTAAATTGCTTTGAAGCAAAAACTAAAGCAAAACTGTGACGAAGGTAGCAACATTTTTGAAATAATAACGAACATACAAACACGATTATAATAAATAAATAATGCATAATGCTTAAATGAGTAAAATAAAACAAAAATGTTACAAAGATAGCAGCCTTTTTTTAAATAATAGCGAATATGCAAGCATGCTTATAATAATTAAATAATGCATAATTCTTTAGAGAGAAAAATAACAAAACAAAAATATTACAAATATAGCAGCATTTTTTGAAATAATAACGAATATCAGAGTTGATGTTTTTGGTTTTATTAACGTCGCAAGTACAAGCAAGATTATGGATATTGACGAAGGACCTCGTATTTTTGAGTCTCGCTAAAGTGATGTGGATACCTGAGTCTGTGCACCTCTCTCTCCAAATTTCCACACCACGCTAACGGGAAGACTTGGAACCTTGAACGAATCAAAGTGCATCAATTTCGCTACATGGCGGGTTTCAAGATTTTATCCGGTGGTTTAAATGTCGTCCGGAAGTTTGCGACTTCTTCGCTACCGTGTACACTAACGAATATGCAAGTTCGCTTACAATAATTAAATCATGCATAATGCTTAGAAGGGAAAATGTAACGAAACAAAAATGTTAGAAAGGTAATAGCAATTTTTGAAATAATAATGAATATGCAAGCATGCGCTTATAATAATTAAATAAATACATAACGTTTTTTTAAAATTAAAATATGACTTAACCATTAATTAGAAGACACAGTTGCTAATTACTTATCAATTTTTATAATAACACGTTCTAATAAGGAATTTGATTTAATTTCATGTGAAATTTCATGTATGTGTGTACCTAACGAAATCTTTTTTTAAAAGCTGAAAGTTTGTAAAACGTCTGAATTATTAAATGAAGGATTTATAGCGTGATTTTATTTAAACTAACAAGACGTTGTTTGCAATATTAATATTCAGCACGGTAAAAATTTCAGCTGAATACGATTTAATTAAAAAGCTTCATTGCATCAGTTAGAATATTTATAAGTATTATTAAAATTTATTGCAAATAAATCCAGACACTTAAATTAAACAGTTAAAATATTGAGGACAAGTGGAAATCAATATATTATTTTGATAGATGTATTGAATTTTGCATACGAATATATAGTACTTTGTAAGAATAAATATTTATTTAAAACTACTATCTGGATCAGAGAATCAAAAAAAAAAATCCAAATGAATAATTTGAAATATTTTCTTTACTTTATTTTTCATTCGTTTGTATTCAAGTAAAATGCCCAAATAATTCAGTTTGTTTATGTCATTTTATCTTATTATTTGGAAAAAAAAAACTTTTTTAAACTAGTAGAGACTGTGTTTTTTGTTCAACTGTATACAAACGATATGATAGGCGTCCCATGCAGGGCTTTTAAATAAATATTGACTATTTATTTAACATGTAAAAAAAGGGGAGGATATTTTAATGCAGTCTATACCTAACGGTGAAGATTTCACCGATGCACGCATATAATCTTAATTTTATATGCTTTTTTCTTAATATTTAATTAAAAATATAATCTCTGAAATTTTTAAGACTTTACCTCTTACTATGAAAAATGTTCCTCTCTTTGATAACACTAAGTGATCATATAAGGAAGAGGATTCGCACTCGTAATCTCATTAATTTTACAGCAAAATACATCAAGCAGATGACTTGAAAAAGAAAAAAAAATCTACTTAATTTTAGAGACAGGTCTTGAAAGTAAAAATTAGTATAGTAAAGCCCATACATATATTGTGTTTTGTGTAACGGGTTCTCACGCGTTTCCCCTTTTAACTAATATTTTGGGCTACTTATTTGAAAGCCTCGCCTTGAAATAAAACTTAGGTAAATTAGGATTTCTATCTAAAAATCTCAGTGAATAGGAAACAATCACATAGAAAAGTTGGAGGAATGCGATAGACAGGAATTGGAGAAATCAGAGAGACTAAAGTTATTAATGCCATTATTAATGCCAAAGGTGTTAATGCCATTAAGAAGGTTATATGAGTGAATTTGTGAATGTTTATCAATGTCGCGCTGAGAAGCAATACAAGGTCTATTGGTGACGGATCTCATACTTTTGAGGTTCAGTCAAGTGAGGAGGATAACACCTAATCTAGCACCTCCATCTCCAAACTTTCACACCACATCAACGGGAGTACGTAGGATCTCCACTAGATTTAAAATGCATCAGTTCCGCTATCCGGTGGGTCTTTAGTGACATCAGGGCTCAAACTCATAACACGACGAAAACAAAGCCGTCCCCAAGTCAGTGAGTGATCAAGACTACTACGCTACCGCGGTCACATTGGAAAAAGCTTAGCGAGATTAATGTGCACACGATATTGGTTCAAAATGTTATGCGATCATCTGGGTATTGATATATAACTTGGATCCAGTTTACGAGGGCTATTTTCCTGAGTCGGAACCAGTTTGGTTGAAGACGTGAATTAGTAACCATTCTTCATTCATAATAATAGTTGTTATGTGAGATCATTCTATAGAATAGAATAAAACTAGTTTGATTTTCTTAACTGACTCTGTTTTTATTGAACATTTATTTCGTCTCCATGAGTCAGAAGCTACATAGCGAAGCAGAGGTATCAGAAGGTTTTTTGAATTCCTGCATTAAAATACATCATTCATGCATCGCCAAATATTATGTATAAAGTTACATCATTATGCCAAAATAATGATGCAACATAATACAAAATTATATTCCATGACAAACCATATCAACAGAGTACCTCTCATAATAATAGGAATTTTTTAGAGAAAGATGTACGATACACTAAAGAAATTAATTTGCAAAATGCACTTCATGGACAAAAAGTTATCACTAGAAGCAATAGCAAAAGTTCTCGAATTTTTCAGACCACGAATAGTTTTGAAGGACTTTAAATCTATGTGTTCATGATAACTGAAGTATAAAAATACATTCTTTATAATGTACACATACATTTCGGGTACATTTTATTACAAAGGAGAAAAAAGACTAACATGCTCTCACACTGCTGACCATAAGTTCTCAAAACTTAAAAAAAATGTCCCCATTTGACAATCAAGCAAACAAATAGGTCTATCTCGATGGGCGAAAGAAAACAGAGGTAAAAAAAGAAAAGTATCAGAATTCGGAAGCGAAAAATTGAATATTTTTCGACCGGTCGAACTTTCTTTTAGGATTCTGACTCACGTATTTCTGCAGGAAAATGTGTGGAATATAAATATAGAAATACAAAAATAATAATAATAAAAAAAAGATAGTCGAAAGGCAATCGTGCTATGCGTATGACCGCCATAAATTGTTGAAGAAGCCTCCACAGTGAAGAATCTCCTCCCTTAAGAGCAAAACAAAAAGTAAACAATAAACGGGGAGGGGGGAGGAATAATAATTTGGAGATATCGAGGTGGTTTTCGTGAGAAATTTATCTTTCATTGCAAAAACGTTCCTGGAAAAACTTATTGCAATGAAGTGATCGTCAATGACAAATGCAACAACAATGAGATTTTTATTCGCAGAATGAAAATGTTAAAAAAGCATTGGTAAGTATTTGGTGCAACACAGGAGTGAAGAGATATGAGAACAATTAAAATTTTTAAAGTAAATGAGACTTTAAAGTTATTCAAATTTTGAATTTTTAAAAAAATTTGCAGTTAAAAAATAGAGGACTCTTCAAGGATTCCATATATTATTATAGAATTTGATAAACACAAAGCTAAGAAATTGAATAGAGAGAAAAATATCTTTGTGTTTTTTTAGAATGTTATTTTTTAGGATAGTAAGACACTTTCCTCAAAATCTACTTTATCAACAGTGCATGTAATATGTAAATTATAAAATTAGGTTTTTTCTTACACAATGTGTGAGAATAAACTTGTTCTAATAAATATACAAAAATTTAGACATCGCACAATATTTGTATTTAAATGTAGGAAATTTGAAAATTTACATTTTAAAATTTTATTACAATCAAATTTTGATATAATTATGTTTAAAGTATAGAACGCTATGCTTAAAAATACCATAAATATTCTTAAAGTTATAAATACAGTCAATTTAATGTAAGTTGTACCTAAATTTGATGCAAAGCAAGTTCATCACGTCCGGGTCACCACTTGTGGCGGTCGCGAAACGGCAGCGGAGATTCGAACCCTGGACCAAGGGGTCCGAAGAAGACGGGCTTACCAATCAAGCCGAAAAGATATCTCTTCGGGCTGGTTGAGTAAGGTCTTTTAACGTTGAAGAGCGTCGCTGCAGTATGATGAATTGTAAATGTAAATACAGCTAATGCTTAATTGCTCATATACAATTATTTATGATTATAAATGTAATTTTCTTTATACATTAACAGATGCAGAAGTATAGAAATCTCAAAATTAAAACATGGACGCTATGTTTTAATTTTTTAAAAAAAGTGAAAATTATTTAAACTTGGCATAAGTTAAAGTTTTTTTTTCTCGAGGATGTTTCAGTTACTATAAAAATACAACGAAGCATACTGTGCATTAAAATATTATATTTTTTTTTCTTTCATTTCAAAAAGTTTTTTTTAAAAGTGCTTTCTGGAATAAAGTTATCTAGTAAAGCATGTTTAACTATGAATTTTTCATCCCGTAGGAAAATATTACATAAAAAATAACATGCGCGAAAGTTATTAAATGAATAAAAATGTTTGCGAGAAAGAGGAGTAGTTAAAAAAACATTAAAGCACACTATACATTGCTCTGAATATTATATCATTTCTCTTTATTTCATTGTTTAAATGCTTCAAAGCCCAAATGATGTCATCTCTGTGGTAAATGCTGGAAAAATAAAATCTTCCTTTTCAAAAGAAATATACTAAAGTGAAAATAACATATGCATATGGCTATGGAGTGTGAAACGTTAAGTATCTGAAAAATTATTAAGGAAATAACACAACCAATTTGGAGTGAAACTTGTATTTATTTTACTCTAATGTACGCCCAAGATAAATTGTAATAAACACAAAAACATTTCGTAAATTCACTCAGTAAGCAAAAACTTGGGGGGAGGGACTTAGTTATGCATACTTAGACTTTAGATAAATTTTTGATAAATTTATTCTAAGAAAAACATTTATATTGATGAGTAATTTATCTATATGAGTCGTTTTCTTTGAAAGTAGTTTAAGTCCTTTTGCATTTTATGGAGATATTTAAGGGTTGCATTTAAATGATTAGAAAAATACTGGAATATGTTAATATACGCTCATTTTACGTTTCCTAAATATTAAATTGATTTAAGTTAATAATATTATCGTTTTTAAAGTATTAGTTAAAAGAAATTTATTATTTTTAATGACCTTAAATGGACTTACACCACTTTCAAAGTCAACAAAATGCGAAAACCATACATTTTTGAAATATTAATATATAATTTCAAAGAAATCAAACACATTTTATGAAATTTTTATTAAATATGTAAAAAAATTAAATAAAAAGGCTTAATTTCAATATTTTTCAAGTAATGCCATTTAAATTACTTTAATTACACGTTAACATGTGCCATTTTTAATTTTTGTCATTATGAGATAATTTTTGAAAATTCACGCTATCCACTGTTTAGCGAAGCATTAGAGGGACACAGTATCCTAAAAATAACTAAAAAAATCTAAGAAAATGTTTACTACTTTATTTTAGCTGTACGATTTTTATTAATATAAATGCAAAATTTCAAAGTTTTACTTATGCTAAATAACAAGTTATTTAAATTCTCTTTGGCAATGTGCCAAATCATTTTACTGACCTTCAAAACATTAAACTGCTTTTTCTCATTTTTTTTATATATATTTTCTGTGGTGGTCATGTATTCAAAATGCTAAGGTATTTGTTTTCAGAAACATGAAGTTTCGAAATTTTTTCTGGTTGTTTTGCATAAAATGCTTGACGATACTGTGCGTGGAATATGGATTTAAAAGAACAATTACCTTAAAAATCAACAAACTATGTTATAGCAATTTTTTTTTTTTTTTGCTTTTTTCATAGCGTCTTATAGAAAAAAAAAATTAAAAAATTACAAATAACACCAATACAACCAAATCCATTCACAGTACTGTAAGAAACACTTCTAATAAATAGAAAAAAAAATTGTTTTAAAATATTAAAATTTGTAGTAGCAAGAGGAAGAACATCAAAATATTGAATTATTTTGAACAGAAATTAAATCTTTGAAATTAATTTTTTTCTGAAATTCATGTCTTATGTTTGTTGAAATACGGCGAATATAACCTTTTTTTTTTTTAATATTGATTGATTGGACATATTAACGTTGCACTAGAAGCAACGCGAGGGCTTTCGGTGACGGACCTTATAATTTTTAACTTGGGTCAATCGACGAGGACGATGCCTGAGCTGGCACCTCCCTCTCTTAACTCCCAAACCACACCAACGGAAGAACTTTGAGCCTCGACAGATTTAACGTGCATCAGACCCGACTACAGGGCATGTCTTTAGAGCATCAATTTTTTCTTCTTTTTTTTTTAAATAAATATCTAGCAAAAAATGTCTTCGGTGTTTTGTGTATTGTTAACCGTTTACGCTATTCACATAAAACCAACTACTTTTAGTTAGGCAGAATAGAACCACACAAACTCTTCATCTTTGATTACACGGTCTTATTTGTAAATAAGATGAATGATAGCTACAAGCTATGATTCAAAACGACTCCTTCTTTTGAGGAGAGAGAATTCTATCCTTTTATATATGCATAATAAACATGTCCTCTTAACATTTCACGAAAGATATAATTCTAAAACATTTGAATGGATTAGTTTGCTAAGTTTATACTTGGGTCAGGAATGGAACTAGAGATCTCTTAAATTTACATTCAGATTATCTAATAATGAATTTACAGAAACGAGATTTGATATCCTCTAATTTGATATTTATATTCAGCTAATTAGCTTCTAGTTAAATATACAACTGAATTAAATTGCGTAGTTTTTGCCTCAATCTGAAATTGAGTTAGAGATATTTTTAACAGCAGTCAGATTAGTTAACCAGTCCAATTATAGAACGGAATGAGCTCCTTCATAGTTAACTAGTTATAGAAGTCTGAGATCCAAATCAATTTCCCGATGGAAGTCTTAGCGGTAAAGCTTCAATTTGCATACACATGAACACTTTAATGAATATATTTAATGTTAAAAATTAGCATTTAGGATTACAGGAAAAATAGATAAATAAAAAGTGACACATTGAAGGATACGATCGTACTTTTTAAGAATTTCTTATGTATTACAATTATTCCTTTTGTATTTCAATTAAAGAGATTTTTTGATTGTTTATTAACGTCACTAGATATGGCTATATTGCGCAAAATAAGATTTAAATGTAATCTAGACATTTGAAAAAATGGGGAAAAAAGATACAAATTGATTGACAAGAAGGAGGGTTGAAAATAGAGATGGATCGCTAGGGTATCTCGGGGGAGCGTCATCCGTGTTTATCAAATACAGTTAATCCCATGGAAAAGGAAAAAAGATCACTATAGTGCCTCGGATAAGTGATGCCCGTACTTACCAGAAGAAGATAAACCCCTGAGGGCTATTGGCGACCGACCTCTCAATTAATTTCCTCTGTCAAGTGTTGAGGGCGACACATCAACTGACATCCCCACTCCAAACTTCCACATCACGCCAACGCGAGGACATGGGGAGCCCAAATAGAATTAATAAGAATCAACCCGTTACAGAACGGGTTAAGCGAAAAGGAAATTGTTGATTGATTGGTTGGTTTTATTAACGTCGCACTAGGAGCAACACGAGGGCTATTGGCGACGGAACTCGTAATGTTCAACCTCGGTCAAGTGACGAAAACGATATCTGAACTGGTACCTCCCTCTCCTAACACTTCCACATCACGCCATCGGGAGGACCTGGGACATCGACCAGATTTAACATGCATCAGTCCCAGCTACAGGGCGGGTCTTTGGTGGCTCTTAGGCACGAACCCACCGAATCGACGAAAACCGCCGGTTGCGAGTCCGCGACCATGACCACTAGGCTACTGCGTCCATAGTGGGGAAAAAAACACGTGAAGATAGCAATTCTCCCAATTTTAAAACTTAAATTTATTAAAAAAAGAATAAATACATATTCATACATAAGTTGTTCATTGTTATTTTATATGCTGACGATTGATAGGTCACTCGCAATTTAACAATTTATCCCACTTTAAAAGACAAAAGTACATTCAAATATAATAAGATAAGGATATTGAAAGGTAGAGTGAAATTTTTCATTTTAAAATGAAAAGGATTGGAATATTAAAATATTTAATGTTAAAAGTTAACAATTAAAATATTCAGGTTTGCAGAAAAAAAATTAAATAAGGTTACCTCAATCTGTATGAGCATGTACTTTTGTTTAATTTCTTTTCGATTTTAATCGTTTCTTTCGTATCTCAATAAAAAGGAAGCGAAAGACACACACACAAAAACCCTAACATTTTTAGAACTTAAACTGAAAAAAAAAAAAAAAATTTTTTTTTAAAGAATAAATACATTCCATACATAGTTATATTCATTGTTTTTCTTTTACACTTTGACGATTTATGGTTAAATTTTTAAACTATTTACTCGCAGCTGAATAAGAATTTGTTTTCATTTTAAAACACAATAATGCATTCAAATACAATAAGATAAAAAGATATGAATATTGAAAGGTTGATCGAAATTTTTCGTTTTTAAGCGAAAGGGATTTAAAATGATAAATAGATGTTTTTGAAGGTCTAAATGAAATTTAAAAATAAGTAACACTCGGTAAAAATAAATGTATCGAAAATAATAGAATGAACAACGTATGATGAATCGCACCTCCTGATAGAATATTTCTTCTTTTTATTCAAATAAATGAGAAGTGATGTATTGCATTATTATTACAAGTTTCAATAAAAATTTCTTCAACATTTTTCACTTTCAGTTATTGTTGAACTCTATCTTATTGTGTGTGTATAAAAATAATATTAGTCAAAATCATTGTAGTAATTATTCATTCAATTTAAGAAATTGAAAACTGCATTTTGAAATTCAAATACAGTAAAATTTCCTTAATCCAGCATTCGATAGTTCGGCACATTTTATAAACCAGCCGATCGAGTCGTTCGTTTTCAGATTTTTCCGGTTGGGCTCGGGAATTTACTGACTTTGCTGACCAGGTCGTGATTCTGCGCTACTCGCCTTTTCGCCCAGCATTTATCACAACTATGAGTTAACTATTCAGTACAGTGTTCAGTGGCTGATGCACATTAAATCTGCCCAGGTCCTACCGTTGGTGCCCTGAGGAAGTTTGGAGATGGAGATGCCAGCATAAGTACCGTCTTCGTCACTTGACAAAGGCTCAAAATTACCAGATCCATCGCCCATAGCTATCGTGTTACTTTAAAGCACGGCGTTAATAAAAAAAATCAATGAATGAATTTAATTTAATTTTGAAGTTACCTTTGTCGGATATTTAATAATCTGCACAGGTTCAGAAAGTGCGTTATCACATTAAATACATGTTTCAGTTGTTTAAATTTTTTATCTATTGATTTATCATTGGTATTCCCGTCAAATCTATAGTGGCACTCGATCGTCCGACAGAATCGTTAATCCGGTACGGCCATGGTTTACTACGGGGTTAAAAAGATCTTACAATACATAAAATACATGGATTGAAAAAGATACGGTCTTTACGAGCTTTAATTTAGGAAAGAGAATTCTTGTTTGTTATTATTATTTTTTAAATAGTTCGAAACTTTACGGGTTTTTTTTTAAAAAAATAAACCATTTCGTAAGATATATATTATAATACTTATTCCATTTTCAGATATTCAAACAGATTCATATGTATAGTTAAAAGGAATAAACATAAGGAAAGAAATCTATTAAAAATATTTTAACCGAAACTTTAGTTTTTATCTTCCGGTATAGTTTCGGTAACTACAGTTTCGGTAGTCATGATCGTGGACTCGCGGTCGGCGGTTTTCTTCAAATCGTAGGTTCGAGCCTTGATGCCACTTAAGGACCCCCCCCCCCCGGGGGGCCGGGGCTGATGCACATTAAATCTATCGATGCCCAAAAATCATTTCGTTAGCGTAGCGTGAAAGTTAGGAGAGGGCGATGCCAGCTCAGATGTCGTCCTCGTCACTTGACCGAGGTTCAAAATTACGAGGTTCGTCGCCAATAATCCTGGTGTTGCTTCTAGTGCGACGTTAATAAAACCAACAAATCAATCAATCCGTAAACTGTCTCATTTTTAATTAGCAAGGGTATGAGGGGGAAACTTATTAAAGTTGCTCAGCCCTTTCTTAACTTCCACACCATCCCAACGAGAGAATTTGAAGCACAATGCGATTCTTACATGCGCCAGCTTCGTACAAGACGAGTCTTAAATGGAATCAGGATTCGAACCCACGAATCGATAGAAGTAACGACTGTCATGAGCTTACGACCATGACCACTCGGCTACCACGACCAGAAAGATAATGATAAACATTTAATATAAAAATATTTAAAAAAAAAAAAAGAATTTTATTTTCTAAATTTATCTCTAAAAATTATATCAACATTAACAACACAGTAGCAAAACTATGTCATATATTTTTACCTAATAAAAATAGTAACGTTTAAAAATTAACAAAAACAATAATGTGTTTCCTCTGGCTTACAATTCAGTTTGCACATTTAACTCAAAATATTTGCTACTAACGCCACCAATAATATAGGAAAATTTAAATTTCGCTCAGTACAATTGACCAATTAAAAATACCCTGTCTGCCTCGTTTTATGACCTAAATTTAGTTTGTGGCGTCCAGCGCATCAAGTTAAAGCGTTATTCGCCTGGGTGCGTTATATCATCAAGGGAAACAAATTAGCCATTACGTTTATTAATAATTTCCATTGCTTGCAAACCGCGCATTGTTGCAAGTGCTCGTGCCATGCCGAGATATTGTGGGACATTCATTGAATGTAGGTATTGTCGTTCCTATTCATAGCTAGATGAGGATTCAAAGACAGCCTCGTGATCTAGATAATAGAACGTTTTGACTGGATTGTGACAGGCAGTTCTGAGCCACGATTTGCCGTGGAATGAGTAAATATGATATAGAATACGGGAAATGGTTTTGTTATTGCTGTGCACATTGAGGAAACTCATCTGGGGAAATATCCATTCCTTTATTAGGTCTGTCCAATCTATCTATGGACATAGATTTATAGGAGATAGGATATCTCGTCATAGGGTGACACATGGGAAGATTTGAAAAGGTAGGGAATATATTTATTCGGAGCGCCATCTGTTTCCATCCTTAAATAAAATGAATGGGGAAATGAGCTTTAGGAGTTGCAAGAAACAATGCTACTGCAATGAAAATTAATATGTATTTTTTTAAAATTTGGTACACCATGTTTGTGGTTTTCATACATGTGGTAATTTGTACATGCAGAAATATTGTTTATTGCTTCTATTTTGTGTTTTAATAGCATTGTTTTATAGTTATTTTAGATTTTGTTTTTAATGATTTATTTGAGCTTGTATTGTTCTTTTTCGTAACTGATTTTTATTCTTTTTGAGTGTCCGTTAAATTATTTTTAATTGTATTTTTTGTTCTGTCATCATTATTTTAATAATATATTTTGTTGATGAGGATGGAGAGTGTGGCCAATAATTTTAGAATTACCAAGCCTAACAGTCTAAGGCCTGTTACAATTTTAAATATATTATTTTTCTGATTTTCGTCTGTTTATCTTTCATTTAATTTACTTTCTATTGAATTATTATTTCTTCTTTTATAGTTAAATTTGAATAATGTATTAACATTCCCTTTTCATTTTGAAATTTTATTACATGTATTTTTAGTTTGATTTATTTTTCTAATTTCTTAGTAGTTAGTTGTAATTTTTACATTTTCTTGTAATGTTAACTTCCGAAATAGTCTGAACTTATTTATGAATTTTTAATTTTATATTAATAATCGTATGTATAGTAAAAAGTGAAATAAAAAGAATATAATCAAAAATAAATAAAAATATGCAGTAAACAATTAAGCAAAAATGTCATAAATAAAAAAAAAACTATTACAATTATAATCGTAAGAACAATAAAAACAAATTAATGAAATGTTTTTTAAAAATATAAAAAGAAAATATTAAATACAGAAGAAAAAGTGGTATGCTAGAAATAAGTTTAGAAAAAACAGCATAACTGGACACCAAATTGGTAATACATTGAAAGCATTATTTGTATGAGATGATATCGTACAGTTTTAATTATTACTAAGTAAAAACCCCAATATAACGGGAAAAAATTTATATTCTGGATATTAATTGATCCTTGTGTACATGATGTTATAAATTACCACTATTAATGTTGATATCTTTGGTTTTAAGAAGCTGTAGATTAAGCAATCGCAGTGTGGAGAAAAAGGTTGAGTACAATGACGGCCTTTGGAAGGTGAAGAAACGATGGAAAAAATGTATAACTGTGGATGTGGACAATGTAGATAAATCTTGCATAAGAGTAATAAATAAATTAAATTAAATTTTCCTCAGTTATTCTTAATAATTATTAAAATTTCACGATACTTCAGGATAATGCAGTCTAAGACTCCCTGAAATTAAAGGAATAACATTAAATAGCTCTGAAATTAAAGGAATAAAATTAATAGCTGTAACTTGCAACATTATGCACATAAGGATCAATTACTTTGCAGAATAAATTTCATCCAGATATCTCAGTTATTTCTTAGTAGTAATTAAAACTTAACGATATTCTTTCGTATATATAATTTGAAATAATAATAAGTCGAATTTGTTTGAAAGCGTCCATATTATTCGCTGTCTCAGAATTAATAAGTTTATGAAGTTTCATGACAATCTAAAGTATTTTACCTCCCGCTTTCACAGTAATTATTAAGCCTTACATAACGAATGACTAAGGTTCAAATACTATTTCCATTAAGTATTACTCTACACTTAATTAATTTCCTATGTCTGTTGATTATTATTCTCTTGCGATAAAATACAAAGCCCATTAAAACAACATTTAGCCCATACAAGCGGATTGCTTAATTTTCAGGAAATCTCCGCGATAAATATTAAAATTTTAGTACTCTGTACTATTTTCTTATATCTCTCACATTTTTTTTCTGCAGATATAACTTATTAAGTATATATTTAATTTGTATTATTACACTACATACGATTGAAGATCAATGTTTCAAGATGACGATATTTTTGAAATAAAATATTTACTATTTGGGTTTTTAACATATATACAATAAAAAAAAAACAGTTTATTATGAAACAGATAAAAATCCTCTGTTTTTATAACTTTAGAAATATTTAGAGTGTATTTCCTGAGAATTCTTAAATAAAGGATTTCACAAAAAAAAAAAAAAAAAAAAAAAATATTATGACGCAAACATCGTTTCGAACAATTTTTCCTCCTTTTCGATAGAATTATTTTTGGAGGTCCTTTGAAGTAAATAAGAAATAATTTCAATAATTTAATTAATTTGTTTCAATAATTTAATTAATTGTACACAACAAAATAAATATTATATTTTCCGTCGCTTTTAAAGTTCAGTAAATGAACCTTTTTTTAACAATCTCATTAAAGATATTTCATTGTTCAGAGAAAGAATCGACCAGATATATGCTTTCATCAATCAACAATTATTAAACCTGTTACGAAACGAATATTGATATAAATAATTCAGAAACCATTATGGGAATTATGACCTCTAGAATCTACACATGCCCAGAAGTACATTGAAAATCATAAAAATATTTAAGAATATTTTAAAATCAATACAATTCAATACCTAAATTAAAAGTTAATTACTTGGTAGATCGAAAAATTTAAAGGAATGAAATTATCGTTCATTTGCATGAGAAATTGACCTTCATGTACAGTACTTTATTGGCATTGTACTGATTACGAACACTATTGTGTACATATGAAAACAAAAGGCAACTCTTCGTTTCAAAAACTTAAGAGAATTTAAAAATTAAAAGGCAAAATCATGACAATGATTAAAATTAGATCATAGAAGATTTTCGTACACAGCTAGTTGAGTAAGGGAGGGGGGAGACCGCATTTAATCACTAGTACTGACCTCATTACATGGGTTCTATCGCATTTTACCCTTCAACTAACATTTTGGGAGTCTTTAATTGAATTTGTTTGAATTGAAAATTCAAACCAATGAATGAAACATTGCTTATGCTGATTAGACTAGAATTAGTGAGTGTAATGAATAGAATTGAGAAGATGCATACATAAAATAAGTTATGTGATTATTTATTAACGTCGTACTCAGAAGTAACACGAGGGTTGCTGGCAACGGACCTCGTAATTTATAGCCCAGGTCAAATGACGAGGACGACACCTAAGCTGGCACCTCCATCTATAAACTTCCACATCACGCCAGAACAAGATTTAACGTGCATCAGCCCCGCTTCACGGCGGGTCTTTAGTGGCATACGAGCTCGAGTCCCCGATAAAAATAACACCCGCTGTGAGTCCGTGACCATGACCCCTAATATAACGCGGTCGCAAGATGCATAGATAAGTAGCGAAGAATTTAATACTGATGATGGTAATTTAGCGCGTACAAAGATAATGAGTGGAAATTAACAAATGAAGCATTGGTGTTGAACATATGCTGAGAAAACAGTTTCGGAGTAAATAGTTATGGATGAAATTTACATAGAGTTATTAACTCGAACCCTCATCTTTAGTTAGAAATTACTAGCACAAATAAAAAAAAAAGGTTCGTTGATTCGAACAAAAGAGCTTGGTTATTATTACTGTGTGAATTTCTATTGATTGGACAATTATTTAGGGACTATAAAAATAAGATTTATAATAGAAAGTGAAGGAAATAGAAAAGGAGTTCTACAACCTATATATAAAGTAATTAATTAAACTAGGACTATGTGTATTTTACTTTAGTACAGCGTGCTAAAGTAAAACTTTTTTAAGTAACTAATGCTTTAGATTTTATAGCTGAAAGACCACATTACCAAACGTCATGATGAATATAATAAGAAATTAAGCAGAAAAGCTGCTTTCGACAAACATTATTTTCAATAAAAAGTCACTTACGCACTTT
Source organism: Nephila pilipes (assembly GCA_019974015.1). Taxonomy (NCBI): domain Eukaryota; kingdom Metazoa; phylum Arthropoda; class Arachnida; order Araneae; family Nephilidae; genus Nephila; species Nephila pilipes. The sequence continues at coordinate 350,454 of BMAW01019223.1, forward strand.
ACGAAAGTCCTACATTTGGTAAAAAGTAAGGAGTTGTTTTTGCTTCTCAAGTACTCTTCTCCAATTTAACAATGTTTTGGAAAGAAAAAACAATACCATTTTTCACAATTTATACATAAAAAACTTCTCAGGCGAGAAGTAAGCAGAAAGGAAAAAAGAGCATTTCATAAATATTTAATACCAACGGCACGTTGTTCATGAATGCATATATATATCTCGGGTTACTTTTTCTGCCTTTTTTCATCGCGTTATACACGTGAAAATGCTACTATTATAAGTTAGTGCTTGTACAACAAAAACAAACGAGTTGTTTATCAAAAAGAAATCAGAAAAAAAAATTACAATTTGAGTTTCAGCCATAATATTTCATTTCTTAAGATTACCCAGTTTGAGGTATTACTGGAAATCATTTACGTGCAATGCCTAGAGATAATGCAAATATAAGATTACAATACTAGTATTAAATTTTTTAAATTAAAATTTAATTAATACACAAATTTGGAAACTAAAATTTAAAATTATACTGAAAAATAACTTACAATTTGTTTTTTTCAAATTATTTTTACAGCTACAATACGTTTTTCAAAAATATCTGAAACATGGTTGAATTTAGAGCGACGATAATAGAACCACCCACCCTTCAACAGAGATATTATCTCACAAAGATTTGTAATGAAATTTCATTCGACAGTTTGTTATTATTATTGTTTTCGTTGTTATTGCATTTATTACTCTATTACATATTATTTTCGATAACATTTGATTTTATGAATCCATATTTTCAGTTTGAACCTTAACAACTCCTTTGAAAAGAATTTTAGGAAGTGGGACTAGATTATGCAATGAATAACAAAATATAAAAGTATATTTATCTAATAAATTAAAATTTTAACTACAGCATTATCACAATGTTACATTGTAAATTTCCCTAACAAGGGTTTGGAACCAACGCGAGAAGCTGCTCTCTGATTGGATAGTCAGCTAAATTTCTCTCTTGACACAAAACTAATTCCAACCAATAGCAACTCGTTTATCCTTTCTCTTGAAAATCTCAAGTATTTTTCTAAATTTAATGTTTTTTTAAAACTTTAATTCTTTTAAAGAGGCAATATCTTATTTAATTTTAACTTAATTTTGTATTTTCCTGTGCAAATAACAAACCGAAGCAACTCATTTTACAGCTTATCAACTGGATATTAAAGGCTGGAAGATCTAAGAGCTCCAACATCCATCCAACTTAGAGAAAGAGTTAGAAAAGAGAGAAAAAGGGTGTGTTATTACGAGTTAAAATCATACAGAATATAGTAACTATGTATACTACAATTAATATTTTTCATCGTCGGCTGATCCCATTAGATTAAAAGGACGATGCATGAGCTCTATATAGTATGTCATTTATTATAATACTACAGCAAGTCATTTGGTGAATTTAATGCCAAATTCGATATCTAGTACAAAATTTTTTTATTAATCAGAACGATATTTGTTTAGTGGAATATGCCCTCCATCCCTCTCAAGGGTAAGGTAAGTAATGGTATCATGCTCCTGAGGAACCCTAGAGATCTTTTAATTTCCCAAAGGGTTCACTGTCTTCGGTAAACATGAGTGACACACCTCTAGGATCCTTCTCTATTTTCGATAACTTCTTGTGAATTAATGTCTACCGTTTTCTTTCAACATTTAGATTAAAGATGCATATTGTTTGGTGCAACATAGTCTCTTTTGGCTCTAGCGTCATAAACCTCAGTTTTCACTCACTAGTAGAATCTGACCCTTTTCGGACTTGGAAGGAGTGTCGAAGTCAATAACATGGTTTGTTTCAAAATTTATTCCAAAATGTGCTCGAATTTTTTGAAGGGCTCTTTTTTACAACACCACCGTTCCTAATACTCATCCCTCTCCTCTTAAAAAATATACTATCATCAACTACTTTAAGCATTTCGGGAAAAAAAAAATCCTGATAATCAAACTAGCCTACAGTAAAACCTGATAATGAGATATATTAAATATTTCATACCTTCTATTCATTAGGATTTTATGAAGTTACTTCTCCTACTCGGAGAAAAAAGTGATAGGATCGCATTAAGATGATTATCACAAGATTAATCGCTTCAAGATCACATTTGGATAATCTCTCCCCCTCCTACCTCCACTTAATTTCACCTTACTAATAACGAGATTTTACTTAATGTTATTTTAATCACACATGGGCTAGTCTTTTTTTTTTTTTTTTTTGTATGCTTCATCGCGGTAAAACTTGGGATTTAATTTCTTTCTGAATATACTGATAATTTTCATCTTATTACCCTCGGGGAAAGATCTAAAGCTAAGTTAAGGCGATTTTTAGAAGATAATCAGACATCGTTGTATTGGAATTCGATCTCAAATGCCAGTTTTTATATCAAAAGATATTACCCTAAGAGTTTAGTTGCTGTAGATTAAATATAACAGGAAAACGCATACACAGCAAGTGTATTCATTACAGCAAAAGATCTTTAATCCGGCATATGTAGTCCATTTTTTGTTTTCCAACAGTTAACTAATACGACATGGGGCCGTGTCAGATTATTTAGAGTTAAAACAGTTTTAAAAGCGATACCAAATATAAATCACTCTAAATAAAAATTTAAGGATACCAGGGTATGCGAGGAATTTTGGAATATCATATCTGAATCTCCTTGTTTTTGTAATGTATCTCTTTTTATATTATTAGTAGAATTTAGTTTTTTTTTGTGCCTAATAATGATATTTTTAACATTCTATAAAAGTATTTATTTTTGTCAAAAAAGTTTTTTTCGTCCTCTTATTAAATATAGACATCATTTGTGATATATAGTTGCATTTAGGTACCCAATTTAAAGAAAATTATTACACAATACGGTTGAACGTTATTTATGCTTCCATAAAGGGTACTTATGCATGTAATGAACCAAAAAAATATTTTTTCTATATGTTATACCTAAATTTTAAGAAATAATTTTTTTATTTGAAAAAAGGAAAAAAAATTAATATTCTAAAATTTAAAAGTTCTATAATTTTTTCAAAGAAATAATATTATTTTAAAAATTTGGTTCACTAATACGTCTGCATTATTTTATAAATGAGAAGTAAAATATTTTGCATACTTATAAAATGTTATTTTTAAAAATGGTATCTAATGGCAAGTATATCTAAAATGTCATGTCCAAATTCATTTGAAATAGAAACAAACACTTTTTGACTAAAAAGTACGTTTATAATTCAATACAATGATTAAAATATTATGAGCCACAAAAAAAAAAAATTAGGTTCTACGAATAACTTTAAAACTTAAATGTCAGAAAAAAGAAAGAGTCTTAAACTTAGCATTTTATTTTCCCTCGCGTGTCCTGGTACTTCAAAGATTATTTTAAGAGAGGCGCGTCTTCGACATGGAAAAACGAGTTTACTTTATGTCTAAGCAATCCTCACCTTTTAAAAGTAAAAGTGTTCGAAGTGCTATTTAAACAATGAGAGATACGTGTACACTACTGTATCTATGTATATAGAAAATCACATATATAAATAAACAGTTTTTGATGAATAATTAATAAATAACAGCCAAATTTACATTTCGAAGTTATGCACGAACTATAAGGTACATCTTCCATAAAACCCACTGCATTCATAACTTTTAAAAAATTGTAGAATACTCATAACATAATTATAATTTTAAAATTTGAGTTTAATACAATTTCTTAAAATTTAAATTTTATGATTCAGACTTCTCTTTACAAATTTCTTTTCAAATATTGTGCAATATTTAAAATTCATAAGTATTTATTAAAAAAAAAATTATATTCGATGTATAGGAAATATTTTCATTTTGTAATGTGAAAAGTGTCAGCACTATGGATAAAGTAATTTTGAGAAAAATGTAAGAGAATCCTATAAAACAACATTTTGAAAAGGCAAATACAGATATTTTTCTCTATGGTATGATGCGTGTCGTTCAGAATTTTAAAGTTCAGTTTTTGAACATTCTATTTTATCAAATTCTCATAAATAATACATCTATGGATGCGAATGCTCTGTAATTTTCCAAGAGGAAATTTTTTTTTAAAAAAAATGCAAAGTTTGAAGCATTTTAACGGCTCAGTTACCTTAAAATGTGTATTTTAAATATATACATACATTCTGAAACTGTCTAGGCAAAATAAATACCCGACAAAGTATTTCGTCATTCAAGTAACTAAAAAATTAAATTCAAACTTTCAACATTAATTTAATTGAATCTATAATTTGATAAAACAAAACAAACAGAAGAGAAAATTTAATATAGTGCAATGATAGTTAAAACAAATTGTGACAAATTACTCCAATTAAATGGTTATGTTTATTATTTTTAGCAGCACATGAAGAACATTTTTCTGTACAGTACACTTATGTACATAGTTGTAATGTAATGTTCACATGATATGTAACACGAAAGAAAACAAGAAACACTGTACTGAAACGAAAATTGACAGTTGCCATAAAAATACAGTGCGAAAATGCGAGTTGCGTTTTGTCAAAACATGGTGGTCAAGGAAAACAAACTGCCAAATGCACATGAAAAAAAGTCTGAATGCGAACGTCTCAAATTATTATTAATTTTAATGTGTTTTTCTGTTGATTGATTGATTTATGAGGGATCTTGTGCAAAATACTTTTTTCACTTTTTTAAAGGAATTGATAAGGTTTTTTAACGTCGCATTAGAAACAATACGAGGGCTGTTGGCAACGGACATCGTAATTTTGAACGGTTAAGTTCACTAGAACGACATCAGAACTGGCCCTTCCCTCTCCTAACTTCCCCATCACGCCAACGGGAAAACTTTGAGATTTAACGTCAATCAACCCCGACTACACGGCGGGATTTTAACGGCATCAAGGCTCGTATTTTCTAACTCAACGAAAACCGAAGGCTGTCAGTCCGCGACCATGACCACTAGACTACCGGGGCGTGGAAGTTAGGATAGGGGGTTCCAGCGCATATACTATCCTAATAGACAAAGAGAGCGCATATTCATGATTTAAAACACTATCTATAAACTGATAAGGACAGTCAACTGTCTTCATCATTTTTTGACTATTATAACTGATTGTGTAATTTAGTAACCATAATATTAGATTTATAAAGGAAGGAAAATTTAAAAATGATAAGCGGCCGATACACAATTGTTTTATCATAATTAAAATCGATACTACTTATCTTCATTTGTTTGGAAAGACAAATTGTTAATATAGAAGCTGATGTAATAACATTCTTCAAAATATAGTTTCTATAAGAATAAATAAGTATTAAAATAGCTAATGCAAAAGTTGTGTGAATTTAAATGATAAAACAAAATTTTATGAAAATGTAGTATAAGAATAATTTGTTGATGAAAATTCTTTTCTGACATCTGACACATTTTGAGACAAATGTAATTTAAATTTAAATAATGTAAGGAACTATATATAGATAACTTAAGAATGATCAACTAAAAATTCGAATTTTTATATAAAGAAAGTAATTAAATGTTACAGACACATATAAGAAGATAACTAATAAAAATAGTCCAAATAACAGTAAGTTTAATCATATTTCCCCATTTAACTTATTTTAATGTGTTTATATTAATTCAGTGTTGCGAAAAGACTCTTATATATTTTTATTCTAGACATCTGTTCTTTATTGAAAGCTTTAAGAATACGAGGGTTGTTCAAAAAGCATATTTTTTGACGACTGATTGCGTATCTCAGGCAAACTAGTGTTGCCATCGTAGACTGCCATCTATTAAATGAGCCAAAATAAATCTGACACTTATTCAGAGGTTGATTTTGATTTCGCAACCCTTTGCTATAAAATAAAAATTTAATTTGTGTCACGCCGAGTTATCACCGTCGATGAGACTTCTATATATCATAAGACACTTAAGCCAAGTAACAATTAAAACAATGGATTTGCAAACGATGAATCTGCTCCAAAGAAGGTAAAGACGGTCTCATCGAAAAGTTATGGTGAAGATATTTTTTTTGGAGAGGGGGGTGAAGAGTTTCATACTAACGAACTTAATAGAAAAAGGGTTAATGATCACTAAACAACACTGCAGTGATTGTGACTGTTTATTAACGTCGCACTGAGAAGCAGCACGAGGGCTATTGGCAACGGATCTCGTAATTTTAAACTTCAGTCAAGTGACGTTGACGGCACCTGAGTTGGATCCTCCATCTCCAAACTTCCACACCACGCCAACGGAAAAACTTTTAACCATCATTAACCCTGTGACATGGCGGGTCTTTAGTTGCATCAGGTCTCGAACCCACAACCCGACAAAAACAATGCCGGCGTCGAGTCAGCAATCATGCCCATCAGGCTACCAAGGTCACGCAATAGTGCAACCTAATCCCAATTTCTTATAACTAACATGAGAAAATTTTGACCCCCCCCCTCATATAATAATTTAAGGATAGAATGAATTAATTATGGTATTAATCCATTATGTTGTTAACTATAAAGTATAGATTTAAGATAACCCAAATACAAAAGCACTAGTTCATTTGACAGCATTCTTAAACACTACCAGCAGTTTATTACTGAAAATCTTGTAGTTGTCCTTTACACATGTACTCCTACTTAGGTATAAAGGGCAACTTTTTCATAAAAAAAAAAGTTTCTCTTTCATTTACTTAACTTCGTAACGTAACAAAATAATACTTCGAACAAAGTCTCTGAATGCATAAACAGGCGAGAATTCTGCATGCAAATGCATGACAAAAAATATGCTGCAGTGCTTCTAAATTTTTTTTTGTAAGAAAATGGTTCCATTTATTTTGCTTTGTCACTAACAATATTCTAAGCTATTCCACGAAGTTTACTTCAAAAACATTTCACACATTATTATTCTTCACTATTTAATCACTAAAAGAATTTTTTTAAACACCTTAACAGTTTATATTTACAGAACAAAATAAAAATAAAATGTTGCTATACTAGTTTGAAACATTTTAACCTTAAAACAAAAAGCTGAAACAGACAAAAAACTATTTAAGATTTCCGGTTTTTTTCAGCCATCTTCTAAGACATAATTCCTAACAATGTTTATCATTCCTAACTTTTTAAATGTTATTAGACATAGCACTTTATTTGATACTATTTTTCCCAGGGTAATAAAAGTCAACGCTCGTTTATATCCACACGAAAACCTGTTTAATAAATTAAAATATTCATTTTAGTTACGGTTTGCGCTAAAAAGTGGTATAAAAATGTAACAGGTATCTCTTGATATATAATGCCTGGATGCTTTCTTCTCTTAAAAACTCGAAGGAATTTAAATTTACATTCCTTTCATCATGCATTCTGCACACATTGTTTAGTTGGACATATTTTTTGTTGATATTTTTCACTTTTGATAATACGTAAACTGAGAAAACAGAATAAAATTTAGAGCACTCTTTGGGTTTAATATCTGAAAAAGAACCAAAGCATGCAGATGAAAGTTGTGTGATTATCTAAACAAAAAGTTTAGAGTGAAAGAAGAAGTATAAGTAAACAAAAATAAGAGAAAAGAGTATAGGCTTAATTTGTAAAAACTGAAAAATTTAGATTGCCTGTTACGTGAAATTCTTACAAAGGGAGTCAAAAATTAAAACAGTTACTTTATTTAATAAGACAAATTAACAAGATTTTCAACATGAGTGATAAAAAATAAATGTAAATTTCGGCTTTAGGTAAATAGAATAATTTAACAACTTAAACTGAAAATAGTGCGATAATGCAAGTTGGAACTTAATTCGTAAAGCCAAAATTACCCTAACACATCGATCAATAACTCCCGAGACTAACCCAGAGATGGCGCTCGTAGTAAACCAGTAACCAGGTCTTTCTAGAGTACTAACCTTTGCTTGAAACGTGTCAAAATTTTAAGTCGATCGGACCAGGAAAAAGGTTTTTTGAAGTGAAGTGAAAAAGGTTTTTTCCAAGTGGGTGCCGCGATTGCTTTCGATGGAACAAAAACAGCAACGAGTCGATGATTCAGAAAGCTGTTTATCGCTATTTACTCGCAACAAAAAAGATTTCTTGCGGGAAAAAAAAAAGAAAGAAAAAAAAAAAAAAATTTGGAAAAGCGTTGGAACGATTTTACAACCTTAAAAGGTGATTAACAAAAGGTGTTATGTTGATGAATAAAAAAAAAATTGCAAAAAAAAATGTTGTTTTCAATTTTAGACTCGGGAGTTATTGATCGATGTGTTAAGTCTAAAGTCGTCATATGCAAAATTAAATCCGCGTAACAGTTACAGTTGTGGTTGACGATATTTCTCTTCAGCAAATAATATATTTCAAAACATCAAAAGGATTTCCAGTTGCATCTATGAACATTCTTAAATATTAAAACAGAAAACGGAATTCTTTGCAATATGCTTAAACATGCATTTGCAATATGTATATGCTAAACATGTATTTGCAATATGTATATGCAAAACTATATATATATATATATATATATATATATATATATATATATATATAT
>BMAW01019223.1:358976-370453 GCA_019974015.1 Nephila pilipes
TATATATATATATATATATATATATATATATATATATATATATATATGCAATATGTATATGCTAAACATGTATATGCAATATGTTTATGCTTAAACATATTTTGTAATATACATGGTTCGATTAATTGCTTATTAACGTCGCATGTATAAGCAACACAAGGACTATCAGTGACGGACCTTGTAATTTTGAACATTGATCAAGTAATGAGGACTCCACCTGAGCTGGGGACCTCTTTTCAAACTTACACACCATCTCAACACCTAGATAAATTTAACCTGTATTGACCCCGTTACTTGACTGGTCTTTGGTTTCACCCTGACTCGACTGAAACAACGCAAAAAATGAGCTTGCATTTTTGATGGATTGTTATTAACGTCGCACTTGGATGCAACGTGAGAGCTACTGGCGACGAACCTCGTAATTTTAATCTTGGTCAAGAGACGATGAGACACCTGAGCTGGCACATTCCATTTCAAACTACCTCACCATGCCTGAGGAGGATTTGGAACCTGAACAAATTTGTCATGTCTTGCTATACGATGGATCTTTAAGGGCATCAGGACTTGAACCAGCCGTACGACAAAACGATCTCCCGCCCTTGACCATTCGACTACCTAGGCTTTTGTAATAAATGTGAAATCACTGGAAAAAGTAAAAACGCAACAGAATAAAATTCTACTTACAAAATGAAATAAACATGAGAGATAAACTATAAACCTCACTAAACTATAAATATAAACTATATATCAAAATAAACTTATTATTTTGATACATCAGGAATTTAATATGTATGTATTCGATGATATAATAGATGAAATATCGAATATTTCCGTGTATGAGCCTAGAATTTTCGGAACTTTTTCAAAGCTAAAGTATGGCGATCGATTTATATAAAAATTCGCCAGTTTACAACAAATGTAGGTACTTTACCTTTCGACGCGCACAAGCGATAAATCGCCGAATATAATACACTTATACCTCTTTAGTTTGTATCTTAAGTTCATGAGAAAAATAATTCTAAGCGAAATGATAATTTTTTTTTTATGAAAATGAGTCGTTTTATATTCGAAAGTGTTTTATATTACTGGTTTGTTGAGACGTCGCCAAAAACGAAAAATGTGGTGTTGGCGAAATTTGCACCCGGCTAAAGGAGGGGGAAAAAACGTACGCTAGAAATAACAGCAGAATACTGCAGATAATGCGCACATAAAAATAACAATGGAAGAGGAATTTTCCTTTAATCTTCTCACTTACATTTTGAGTGTTTTGAATGCAACTTTTACGCAAAAAGAAAAGTCTCATGAATACTTTAAATTCCGTGTCAAAATCCGGGGATTCGCATCATTCATCAAATTTCCTTTCACTCATTGGAATGTCAGGATGCATATCATCTCCCAACATCACTTTTATAGGATTTTTTTTTCATTATTATTTCGGCTTGTATATGGGATTTGAATTCTGGGTAGATTTTTAAGGGGAAAAACGGACTCTCGGCCTATAAACGGATTGGTTATATTCGGGAATATACAGCACATCGAAGCTAATTAATACAGAGAGTATACTAAATTATTTTATTTCCTGGATTTTTTCCATTGTGCTACACGACTCTAGGGGTTTGGGGAGAAAAAGGAGTGGAAAATAATCAGCTAGATGGTTGGAAGTCACAAGTACGAGACTCACACATTAAATGAAGAATGCTGTGTACGTTACATATAATTGGGTCTCAAAATCCTTAAGTGGTATAAAAAGGAAAATTTCAAAAGAGAGTAAGGAGGATTTCCCCTCAAACTTTCCGTAACTTAACTGATACGGAATGATTTCGAAATTCATTGTTATTGAAAACTGTCACGTGGAATTACGGAAGTTAGCGCAAGTTCAACAAGGTTTCAAAGTCCTCAAGTAATGAGGATGTTAGAAGATTGAGAGAAAGCTGCTAAAAAGGCATTTATGTCATCTGTGTGTAGTTCGATATTTCAAGATCAGTCATGAAAATGGAACATTATGTAACTCTAAAGAGACACTAGTTAAACTAAATCAAGCAAAATCTTTGAAAAACTTTATTGTAAATTGAAAATTTTCTATGGATCATAAACTTTACTGCGTTAAATTGAAACGTTAGACTCTAGGTTCAATTTCAAGTATGAAAAATGTTGAAAGTCTTGAACTGTCCTCCATAAGGTTTATTGCAACAAATTTCATTTATTATATCTATAATACCATTATTCGTTCATTCAATCTGTAACGCCACGAGATTATTTCCTTACTTGATCACCCTATCATTTGTCAATATTTCATTGGCCACTAATTATTACTGTGTAAGATGTAAGTGCGAGTGTAAGATGTCCCTAACACAAAACACTCAGTGTCAGAGTGTAAGCAAGCAAGTTGATAGCAAGTTGAGTAAGGATCGCGAGGTGGTTTGATACTATAAAAGTAAACTGCATAGATCACCAGGTAACGCGAAAGGATTTGAAAGAATAAAAGAAACTACTGTTATTAGTTAAAAGTTTCAAGTCTGTTCTTTGTCTGAGGATTAAAGACAAGTTAGAGTTAAGTAAATGTTAGGTTAAAAGTGAATAATAATTAGAAGTATTGTTATTAAAAGTTAATTATTAAGAAATATAATGAAAGGGTGTTTCTACAAACCAGAAAATGAATGAAAAAAAAAAAGGTTTGTTAGTAAAGGCCAAAAAGTAATTTTTTAACATATATACTTGAATATCGCCTCAATACTATTCAAATACTACACTTAGATAATTATATTTAATTTACATAAACTAAGATTCATTTACAAAGAGATTCTCAAATCAACTAACACATATAAAAGCACAAGTGTTAGTTGAAAGGAAATATATAAAAGAACCTATCCAATACATTTTTAATTTATTGTATCTATTAAATCATTTTTCATTTATTATATCTATTGCATAAATTTTCGTTTATGATTTGGTATATATACTACATCATTTCATTTCTTAAGCAACATCTAATTCATCAGAAATTATATCAAGTTAAATACTTATATATTTTTATTCTTAAGTGTTAAAATTCCTAAGCATGTGCTTAATTATAATTAAAATGATGCAACCCTGTATTTTAATTAATTCAAAGAATTATAATTCAGAATTTTACCAACGTTGCTTATTTCGCCTCTCATTAGCAGTATCAAATTTACTCATAAAAATTTTATTTCAATTTAAACCCATAATCAGATGTTATTGAAGATCATTACACCACCCCATAACTAAGAAAAACATCGAATGGCTTCAAGGCGTTAATGAACAATTGAAATACACGCTAAATTTAGTTTTCAATAACACAAATCGAATCGAACTTCTGGAATGCAAGGGATTTTTTCCGAACTTTTTATCTGAGAGGCGTTCACGTAAAAAATACAAAAGAAGAAAGGATTTTTTTAAAAAAAAAAAGAAGAGCATCATTACAAGACATTCTTTTATTCGTTGCGACATTCCACTTGTTCTCAAAAAAAAAAAAAAACAAAAAACATACAAACTAGATCCGCCTCCGAAAAAACATTCGAATAAAGCCCTAGAGAGTGGATTATTTTTCTGAACCATGCAAATTAGCAGGAAATTTTCCTTCTAAATGAATAAGAAAAAACATTGGATTTGCTGAAACTTTCAAATAACGCTCAGCTGAAAAAGTTATTACTTCTTCAAGGAATATCTAGTGAAGAATAGTTTTTATTGTAGATGTTGAAATAGTGTTTTCTTTAGCATTCTTATTTAACACTTCCAACCTCGTGTGTGTTGTAAAGTGCTGCTTCGAAGAATTACCCTTGTAAAATATTTTATACAGAAACAAAAATAAGTAACAATGTATATGATAACCCTTAAAAATTGTTTTTGAACTTTTTTAAAGAACTGAAATTTAAACTGTAATATGGACTATGCGCGAATTCATTAACATTAAGGGTATCTTTCTGACTTCAATATAAAGTTTCCAGTTCCTTTCCAGCCAAATTAAACATAATTACCCAAGCTCGGTAAATAGATGTAAAGAAGTCATGTAAATGATTAGGAGAATCGAAAATGAGGAAAGGTTGCTGTAGTAGAAAGCAAGAGAGAGAAGGTTTTGAATAATGTGTGGAAGTTACTTGAGTTTAGTTTTAGTTTAGTTTTTTATTAACGTCGCACTAGAAGCAACACGAGGGCTATTGGCGACGGACCTCGTAATTTTGAACCACGGCCAAGTGACGAGGACGACACCTGAGCTGGCACCCCCTCTCCTAACATCCACACCACGCCAACGGGAGGACTTTGGGCCCCGAACGGAAGTTACTTGAGAGTCTAGATGATCTATAGGAACTAGGACCCGACGCTGTCCGGTTGAACTTTTCTCCATTGTGGATTAACTGACATCGGATCCGAAAATTCAAGAAAGAATAACTTTTGATAGTTATAGAATTTTTTTGTACCCGCATTGAGGGACAGTGAACAAGTAGAAAGCCTCCTTCTTTTAGAGAAATAATAAATAATGTTTTGAAAAGAGTAATTGGACAACATTATTAAACTATTATTGTGTCATTATTTTAATTAATGTATATGAGCTTAGAATGAAGTTAAAGATTTTAAATTTGTAAGACGACAGAGGATCAGGTAACACGAATACGCTACAAAACACTAATCATTATTTCAAGCAAATACTAAATGGCTCGTTGCGACTTATTTCTAACTTTATAATTAAATACTTCATGGATCTCAGCTATAGTGCTTCATTCATAAATGTGTATAATATACACAAACAATTATAGGAAGTATAAACAATATAAATATACTTATAAAGGTAAAGTACCTTTCACACATGGTCAACAATGTATTAAATGCATATGTGAAAGTTTTAAATAAACGAAGCTCCTTAAATTCAACTTGTGAAAATTCTTGAATACCTTTTACTACACAATTTTTCACAGAGGATCTGACTTTTTTACATAAATATTCGAAACATTCTTAAAATTCCATTTATGTACTTAAAAATAACACACAGATTCTTACAGTTTTCTTCAAACGAATTTGGCGTAAACAGTTTTTCATCTTCGTTTATTAACATCGCACTATAAGCAACACGAAGGCCATTGGCGACGGACTTCGTAATTTTGGACTTCGGTCAAGTGACGAGGATGACACATGAATTGACACCTCCCTTTCCTACCTTCCACGCCACGCCAATGGGAGGATTTTGAGACTTGACAGGTTTAACGTGCATCAGACCCGGCTACACAGCAGTTCTTTAGAGGCATCAAGGCTCTAGAACTCACAACTCGACGAAAACTTCCAGCCGCGAGTCTGTGACCATGACCACTAATCAATAGAGGCCACCCGTCAATAAATGAACTCGCCCGCCAAAAAGCACTTAGCAATTGTTTTATAATAAGGAATAATGGGTAAAAATCTTTTTGAATTTTTACTTACTCAATTTTTCAAAATTTGAATACTTTTATGAATGAATTACATCATTAAACTAATTTTTGAGTAGTAAAAACGACAAGAAATTTAAATTTATAAGCCCCATCTATAAATATTTAAAAGTTGACAGTGATATATTCATAAGTTTTTCTGAGTAAAAATCATGTGACTGAAATTGGTTCTACTTGTTACATTAACCTTTAGTATAAATTATCCCTTTCACGGGAAAAACTATCAGTTTCAAGATATACTTCAAATCTTTCCAATATTGTTTTTATTAAATGGTCATTGGATTTGCAAAGTCAAATGCACCCAAACATGTTTTTGTGAGGGGGATAGGGACTGCTTACAAGAAAATGCGTGAGAGTGTGAAAATAGTGGTGAAGTTTAAAGAGTATGTGTATGGCGCAAGAGCCAGATATGACTATGCTGAGTCAAATAAGGTTGAACTGTGCTAAAAGAGTTAATGAAATGGAAATAAATATCTCATTTGGTTGAAGAAAAGTAAGATCGAAAATAGAGAGGGGAGTAGTCAGGGTACTCTGGGGGTACGTCACCCGTATTTACCAAAAACAGTAAAATTCCATGGGAAAGAAAATAACACTGGAGTGCTTTATTTAAATGAAAAAAAGCCCCTGAGGTCGTATAAAAAGACTAATTTAAAAATATTATGAAACTTCATAAGTATCTATAAAATATATTGCTTGCAACACATTTATTACAAAAGTTATTGGACAAATAGGGACTGAATAAAAAATTTCCATACAAAAATATGACTCAAAACCTCACGATGAAGTTAGAAATTGATTTTTTGAACAAGGAAAACACACATTAATTTACACACGAGGACATTTTAAAATATTTTATTTGCTTATTTATTAAATGTTACATACACGAAAATTTCAAAAATGTACATATATAAATTATTCTTCATAGTCAAATACGTGAATTTTCTAGTGGATAGCGGGTTCAAAATCTCTTTCGTCACTTCAAGATTCTGCTACCTTGCACTCGCTCAGAATTGACATTTTTGGTGGTACAATATAGTCGGTGAACAGCTTTTGCAACGATGGTTATTTGGTTAGCAGCCGGTTTGGTATATGTTGTGGCACCCAGACATACAAGATAGAATTTTAAAGTTCTTTCAGAATTGGTATCAATTGCAAGAAAATTCATTTAAATTCCCAATACTGTTAGTTGAAGGGGGAAACGTGATGGAGGCCATGTTATATGTAATAAAATTCATGATGCAATCGAAACATATTTTTTGTAATGTGATATAATATCTGGTGGATCATCTGGGTAGATTTCTTTTTAAATTTTAAATGATATCAAGCATTTTAACAGACATTTTTATATGCCGCAAAAAAAAAGGATCCCACAAAAATGAAGCGGATAAAAAGTGATTGTGAATGGAATTATTTATATACATCACACTGAGAAACAACACGATGGCTATTGGTGACGGATCTCGTAATTCTAAGCCTCAGGCAAGTGTCGAGGTCAACACCTGAGCTGGCACCTCACACTCCAAACTTTCGCATTATATTGGGACCTTGATAATGAGTGTGAATGAAAGTGAAGTTTAGTGCAGTCGCAAGAGCCAGATGTGGCTATGCTGTGCCAAACAAAGTGCAACTGTGGTCCAAAAGGAAGGGAAAAAAATTGGAAAAACAGAAAAAGTTTGACAAGAAGGAGAGTCGAAAATAGAGTAGGATCGCTGGGTATCTCGGGGGCTTGTCGCCAGTTTTTACCAAAGACAGTACACCCCATGGGCAAAAAAAAAAGATCACTAAGGTTCCTCGGGGTCTTGATGCTCGTACCTACCTAAAGAAGGAAAGTTCCTGAGTTTTCCTGATATAATCACCACGGGCAGGGTGCCTGCCTACACCCCCAGATACCGGGTGCCATTTTAGTCCCCTCTTAGGACATGCATGAATGATAATGGGACTATTCTTTTACAACCAGTCACTACACGGGTGTGGGACCTCGGTAGATTCAACGTACATCAGCCCCTTACATGGCTGGTTTTTAATGACATCACGACTCGAACCCATGATTCGACAAAAACAACGCAGGCCACGAGTCTACGACCATGACCACTAGGCTACTGTGCATAAAAACAGAACTGACTATATATGTATACATACGATATTTTTATATTTTTTCATAAAATATGTGTCATTGGTATTCAAGCAAGCATTAAAAAATAGAAGGATACAGTTCGATAACTTGAAGAAAAGGGATTTTAAATTGTCAAGTTTCTTTCTATATTTTGGGCTGTGGTAATACAGTAGTTATGACAAGCTTCATGGATGGTGATGTCAAGGATTCTATTAAAGGCCCGTAGGAACTGCAATACGTTTAGTTCTACCGGTTTGAGAGGGCGGCTCTGAAATTAAGAGAATTGAGCATCTAACGCTCTGGTAGTATTTTCCCCGGACTGGTTGTACTGTGCTCATGATCGAAGTATCGAGAGAAGAACGCGTACTCGTTTGTCTCAGTTGGTAGAAAATTCTTGTAATGTCATGTTGAAACGAGCGTCTCGATTCCGAATCCCGACTGCTGCGGGTTCAGGAGAATTAATCGGTTTCTTCTTGCGAAGAGAAACGCACTATTCCAGAATTTTTAATGAAATAAAAACTGTTTACGGAGTGGGGGTGGGGGGTGTCATGAATCGTACTAATGTATACAAGCAATATCGTGAGTGTAATGCTTACCGAAAGTCATTTTTTATAAATAATGTCCTTTCCCTTTCGGGACTGTTAAGCTATTTTTCTCTTAGAATTTTTGCCTCAGTAGGAAACAATTAATATCAAGTGGTCCTAGCCCTTAAGCTAGAGAAACCCCAATCAAAATTACAGAGGGTAATACAGAAAGTGAATTTTAACGAAGAGCGAGTGTTTGTTGCATGACAATGTACGTTCCTACACAGCTAACGTCACAAAGCGACTCTTGGACTCATTCAGATGCGAAATCAACAGTCACACCTCTCATAGCCTTGATCTGGCACCCTTTCAGATTTTCGTCTTTTCACATCTTTGAAATCGTTTATGAGTAGAAAAAGGTTGTCGACTTCCGATGAGGTTCAGTTGAGAAAGGTGGTGGGAGACTTTAATAAAAAATATAAGAAAGGTCATTCCTTGTCACAAAGAGCATTGTGAAGGAAGGA
Source organism: Nephila pilipes (assembly GCA_019974015.1). Taxonomy (NCBI): domain Eukaryota; kingdom Metazoa; phylum Arthropoda; class Arachnida; order Araneae; family Nephilidae; genus Nephila; species Nephila pilipes. The sequence goes on from BMAW01019223.1 coordinate 367,576, forward strand.
GACAAGTGTGTTTGCAGTACGTATAAGAATTTCTAAGTTTTTGAAAAATATATATTATCTTTTCTATTTTTAAGAAATTGAGTACCGTTACTTTTGTGGACAACCCTTGTAGAATTTAGGAAAAAAATACTAGCCCAGGTGTGTCTTTCTCTTTACTTGCTCGTGCTTCAAAAATACAAAATCAGTCACATATCTTTAGATGGGCGACATAATACGTTGATTGCATTCAGTGTATAAGTGGATGCTATACCTTATCCTTTAGCTCGACTTTAGTTGAGTAGGTCAAACGTTTTTTTAAACTATTTTCTGTTCTTGAGAAGTATTCTCTATCTCGCACGATATGGGTGTGACAAACCACGATTTTTGATCTTAATTTTTACACAACTATGTAAGATTTATTTTTTATCTATCGAACATAGGATTGCTGAAAAGCAGGTTATATAACAAAAAAAGTAACTCGATGTTATAAATACATTTTAGGAAAAATGTCTATTAAATATGTTAACACAGTCGAAATGCCTTTTCCGATCGCATTACACCCATGAATGGTTACGCAAAGTTAAACACGTCTGTAGCACTGAATTTTAAAATGCGTAATTCTTTCGTATGCATAAAATATCCATTAATTCTTACCTGGTGTGTCAAACAGAAGGAGGTGCAGTTTTCTACAAGAAAGTCGGATAATTTTTAATGAGTGTCGCAAGAGCTCACCAGAAGAACAGTTATTCAGAGAGAAAAAACTTGCTCTTCTCTTCCTGAAAAAGAAATAAATGTATGTTTAAAATTAGTACAACAGGTTTAACATTTTAATGCATTAAAGAAAGAGTTTAAAAAAATTTGCTTATGTAAATTATTCGCAAGGATACTTTTTAAAGCACATTTTAATTAATTTTTTAAAAGAAATTCTTAAATATGTAGAATAAGTCATTGCTTATAATTTGGGTATAATAAAAACTGAAAATTTTGAGTCATTAATTAAGAATGGCTCTACAGACGTTCCGGGTTGAAATGATCTATCATCTTTGCTTAATTTATTTTGTACACTAATGTATTAAAATCAAATAAATAAATTTCAAACATCTCTTTTTCAAGATTTAGAATACAACGTCTCTGCATATTTCACCGTGTTGGTTGGTAAAATTCCATCTTGTAAAAATTTCCGATATTTGATCTTTCTGGCATATGATCAGAAACTTCGTAGTTGCTTTCGCAGGAAAAAAAAAATAAGATTCTGAATGTTTGCATGAGATGATGTCACCCAATTTCCGGAGACATGTCAAATAACCGCTTTCAAAAATAGGAAGAAGGCGAAAAAGTTTACTTCTCAACTGCTTAAAATATACGCGTTTCAAATCGAAAATTCTACATTTCAAAAATGTTAAATGCAGAAAAATTAAAAATATCACTGATATGAATGGATAACGTAAAGTTTTAATTATCACTCCGAAAAACTGAGACACTTAGATAAAATTTGTTCCGCCCATTAATCGATCCTTATGTATATAATCTTGTAAATTACAGCTGTTACTGTTGATTTGTCTGGTTTCAGGAAGTCTTAGATTGAAGTAATTTACAGCATTGTAAAATTTTAATTTCTTCCCCGGGAAACGTAAAGTTGATTATTATTAAAAATAATCAAGATAAAAAGTTTATTTTTATTTATTATTCTTTAGACTTTCCTACATAGTCATCACACAGAGTTATACATTTCTCTCAACGTTTTTTGACCTTTCGAAGGTCGTCATTGTAGAATTCATCAAACAGATTAAACTCTGCAAGTTACTTCAATCTATGGCCTCCTGAAACCACACAACTGAACATTAATAGCTGTAATTTACAAGATTATGTACATAAGGATCAATTAATATGCAGAGAAAATTTTATCCAGGTATCTCAGTTATTTCTCAGTAGTAATTAAAATTTACGTCGGGGTCCAATGGTTATTTAAATAATGCACATACGAGTATTATAAGGATCAATATCTACAGAGAGATGGCGAAATAAAATAATAGCAGTGATGGGAAAGCAAATACTTGGAATTATCTCACTAGGTAAAAAGACACACATATGTATTAAACATTAAAGATCCCTTAAAGTTTCCTAAATAAAATTTTATATCTGAAAACTTAACGAGTTTAAATAATTCTAGAATCAAAAGCTAAATATTTGGATCTACTTTCTGGCTTTACCGCATTTTCCACTTTTGCTGATTTCTAAATTTCACTTTCATCTTTCAAGCATCTGTTTTGAGAAATAAGTAAAAAAAATTTAAAAGAAGCTTTTCTATAAAGATGGGCTACAAAGTATAACATTTTTTAATCTATAACAATAAATAATTTATAAAATCTTGAGGAGCTTTACTAAGATACCTATGTTATTGCCGATAAATTAAATACCACAGCTACCAACTTAAAAATAAAAAGCCGTGGTAGCCAAGTGGTCATTTACCTCGCGGCCGGCGGTTTTCGTGGATTCGAGCCTGCACAAGAGATCCGCCGTGTAGCTGGGGCTGATACATGTTAAATCTGTCGAGGCTCAAAGTCCTCCTGTTGGCGTGGTGTGGAAGTTAGGACAGAGAGGTGCCAGCTTAGATGTCTTCCTCGTCGCTTGATCGAGGTTCGTCGTCAATAGCCCTCCCTGTTACTCTTAATACGACGTTAATAAAACCAATCAATCATTCTATCATACTTATATAAGATCAAAATTTTTAACGCCGTAAGCCTTAATAAATAATATGTTATTTTACATTATAAATTTTTTTTTATTCCTTTTAGTCCATCTTTAAGTAAAAACTTGATGAATCCCCCCCCCCTACATTTATTCATTTAATTCGTTTTGATCTGGAAAATTAAGACTAACAAGCAATTGCAAGAGCTAT